>PVIR01020283.1:0-30831 GCA_004026965.1 Petromus typicus
GTTTTTGGAGACAGGGTCTCGCTTTGTGGTTCAGGCTGGCCCTGAGCTCAGCCTCAAACTCACATCACAATCCTCCTGCCTCTGCCTCCCGAGTGCTGGGATTACAGGCGTGAGCCACAACGCCCGGCACTGTGGTATGTGGTACTGGTTGCTGCTGGGTGTGGGTCTCCACACCCAGTATTGTTATGTGGTTACCGGGAAATCGAACCCGGCTCCTTGCGCTTGCGAGACAGGCGCCGGAACCACTGAGCTAACTCCCCGGCCCTCAAAATTGTTTTGATCATGTTATTTGTCATTGTTTGTGGTACTGGCGATTGAACTCAGGGCTTCCAAGGTAGGTGCGGTACCACTTGAGCTAAATCCTCCAGCCCATATATATTTTTTATTAATCAGTTTTATCTTTAAAATTTTCCACACCTCTAAAATAATGTAAATGTCTGTTGAGAAAAAGTAGAGACCTAGGATCTGGTTCTGAGCTTGATGTGAGTCACTTCATCTCTGGGTTCCACTTTATTCCTCCGTGTGGTGAGGCTTTGGTGAGCAGATGATAAGGTTATGTTTAAAAAAACTTGAAGAGTCCTTAGTAGACTACTAAAGAGACTTCATAATGTCACAGAAGCAGCTATCAGAGACTACTGTGCCCTTGACTCTGGATACTGCAACAAATGAAGTTATAATGTAGAAAATTAATATACTCACTCTATTTAGTGTTCTTGGCATTATTTGACTAGAGGATTTTGCCCAAATATCTTGATATATCTTGGTGCATAGCAAAACTAAAAACTCTTCCTGATTAAATCTATTACTCAGTTAAACTCATGTGTAGTACTTAAGAGCATGGATTTTAAGGTCCAATAGACTACATTCCAGTTCAGCCAGGAAGCTCTGCACAAGTTGCTTAACATCTCTAAGGGTTACTTTCCCTGTTTATAAAAGAGGCTAATAGAAACACCTGCCACATTTGGTGGTTGTAAGATTTGAAGGAAATAATTTGGGTAAAATACCTGAAATAGTGCATAGCTCTGATTGGCACCCAGTAAACACTAGTGATATTGGATGATTCTGATTCCTGGTCTACTGCTCTCCATAGAACCTGCTGTAATTTTGAGTGACATTTGTGTCCATACTGACAGCCAGCACTCTCACTCACACTGTTCCTTTCTGGTGACACTAAGCTACACATCTCCACAGACCTTGTAACTAATGGAAACTGCTGTGTCACCTATGGAATATCTTGCTTCAGAGCTGCATGTTTCCTGTTTTCTAAATGGCTATATTTATTAGAGAACACAACTGCTGTGATGGATGCGCCAGAGAGTCTCCATGCCTTACCATGATATAAGCTTATTTCTTAACCGGGTGCTTAAACAGGTGCTCCGATTGCTTTCAAGAGTAGTACTATATTCAGGAACGTAGGTTCCTTCCATCCTGTGACTTCATCTCTTCTTCAGTGCCTCCCAAGGTATCTTAGTTACTTTCTTGTCGTTGAGATGTAATACTTAGTCCCCCACATGTAAGGAGGAAAGGTTTATCCTGGCTCCGAGTGTGTAGAAGTTTAGTCCATAATCGGCTGGCTGTAAGGCAGGGCAGCATGGAAGAGAAGCATGGCAGAGGATGGTTACTTATAGCCTGGCAATGAGGAAGCAGAGAGGAAGACCGAAGGAGGAAAAGTAGGTAGACCTTGCTAGGCCAAGCTGCCAGTGACCCACTTCCCTAGGTAGTCCCAAATCACATTTACCTATCAGCTCCTTAGTGGACTAATATCCTAATGAGTATCACACCCCAATGATCAATCACATCACAAAAGCTCCACCTATGAGTGCATGGTGCATTGCAGGGGCATCCAGATATAAACCATAACATGAGGAGACCAAAGAAAGGAAAGATCACACGTGGAACTATTTATGAACTGGAGCTGAAATTAATGTACAATATTTTTATTCGTAGTCCACTGGACTATGTCATAGTCCCCCCACCCCCCATGTTTCATAATGGGTTGGTAAAGGGTGTATTTTCTGAGTCTGCTTGACACAAATAGGGCACAGTGTTGTGAGCCTTTATTGGAAAGTCTATTTTAACATTATCAATTCTTAGTTCTTAAATTCTTTACCATCATAACAAAGAGCTTCTGCCAACTTATTTTCATTTTGCTTGACCCGTTTTTGTTTCTACATTTTATGTAACCAAGTAAACAAGTAGAACCTATTGGGCCAAAATTTTAGATTCATATCTCTGACTGGTTCATACATGTTAATATTCCTGTTTCATTTAGAATGATGTTCCTCTGCACTTGATCTTACAACTTCAGAATTCTTTCCTGGTGATATTTACTAGTGTTTGATGAAATAAAGAGCCAGTTCTTACAATTTGGTTTAGAAATAATCTCTTCTGGAGTTTAAATGCATATTTGGCCCAATGATACATTCTGAGATATGTCTCTAGATACAGAACTGGGCTGGGGGTGGGGGTGGGGAATAGGTGCAGGTAGAAAAGAGAATTAGATCTTTGTTCGCTCATAAAATCTCTTGGAGTGAGGAGGATGCTTTGCAGGTCAGGAAAAACTCTGGGGAAATTGAGGCTTAGAGTAGACAGTAAATTTTGCCTCAGTTGACCAGGCTGTGAAGTACCCAGATCATCCATCAAACATTATTCTGGGTATGTGTGCCAGGATGGTTTTAGATGAGATCAACACCTGAAATGATAAACTCAGTAAAGCAGATTGCCTGCCCCGAATGGGTGGCCTCATCCTGTCTGTAGAAGATCTGAATAGAACAAAGTTTGACTGAGAGTAAATTTACCTTCTCCCCTTGATTAATTTCAAGCTGAGACACTGATTTCCTACTGCCTTTGGGCTCAGTCTGGGAACCATATTATGGGCTTTTTTGGGTCTTTAGCTTGGCTAATTTAGATAAGTTCTGGTTTTCAGTTTGGGCCTGAATTACAAATTTGAGATTCATATTCTCAGTGTTAAAACCATCAGGACTTTTTCAGGATTTCTGTAAGGTGGGGTCATAACTGCCACCTGATCTCACTAAACTGTTTTTAATAGAGCTTAACTTCATGGAACCATAGCTGATATTTTCACTGTTTGCTACTCAGTCATGATCTACTGAAGTTGTTCATCCAATATACATCTACATTGGCTATAGCCTCAGTTAGTTCGGGTATCAGCCCTAAATTCTCCCGCTTTCCTGTTGTTATGTTCAGTATATCTTAGTAATGTAAGGAGAGAATCATGGTTTTTACAAGAATAACAATACGAAGAAGGTAAAACTTACTACCCGTAAGGTAAAACCAGTTTCTGGATAAATCTGGTTCCTTTGGTTACCAGTAAAGGATAATCCTGATTTGAACACCTTTTAAAAAAGCAAAACAAAAAACAGAGGAAGGTAACTCCAGGGCTGGTAGAGACTTGATAATATCACTAGGGACCCAAGTTCTTCCCAGCTTTCCATTCTGCCGTCATCTCTGCACATCATCTCTGCCCTTAGGCTAGTTCTCCTAATGGTAACACTATGGCTACTACAGTTCCCGAGATACATGCAGACAAGTCAAAGTCCAGCAGAAGGAAAAGAACATTTCTTCCTACATCTCTTTGTTTAATAACAATGAAAACAATCCCCAGAAATATCCCATACCCTGTATCTTATTAGCCAAGATGGAATCACATGCCAGGATGCAGTTACATGCTGACTGGAGTAATAGGTCCTGTATAAATCAATGAATAACAGGAAGAACAGAATTACCATGGTTACCTTCCACCTATCTGAAGTCATTCTTGAGCTGGAGATGGCACTCCCTTCTCTGGAAACCACTCGTACAGATGAGGGCGAAGGTGAGAACAAAATCGGGACCTTGAAGAAACTAGGAACATAAGCTAATTAGAAAAGTTACAGCGTCTGCTGCAGTGAAGATGGTCATGGACAAAGGACAGACAGTGGAAACACTGACTTCTGCTTCTTGCCACCCAGTACTTACCCTGATGACAGATGGAATCATGACCAAGGTGGTGGCCTCCTGCAGAATAGTGTAGATAAGAATGGACAAGGGACACATCACTTCCCACAGAAGCAATATTCTAATCTCCAGAGAGAATACAGATTTTCCTGCAGGGGAGAGGAGAGTTAGGTTCAGTGCAGGAGTGCTCTGTAGCGCTATTTCCTCAGCTCTGGAAACTCTCCAACTAGCCTAGCATCCCAGTGGTCCAGATCCAAGAGAATAAGACTAAACCCTCCTGCTTGTAGAAATACACCTAATGTTACAAGTCACCCAAAGGAACCAGCACCCCCATTTTGAACTGAAAAGCTGACAGACACAGCAGAGAACTCCTTATAACTAGGGAAAAAAGAAGGAAGGACTGTGGGAATAAAGATACATTTCTCTTTGCAAGTATCTTTAACTTTGTTTCCAAGTCTTGAGATTTTTACCCCAGGATACCTCAACATTCACTTACCTGCTCTTCCCAGGACATGTGTGGAGGTCAGGGAAGTGTTTGATATGGAGTTAGAATTCCAACTGATGATATAACTGCCCCTCATGACAGACTGCCCAGGTCTTAGCAATGTTTACACCACACTGACAACTCAGAATCCTCAGGCTGAAGCTATGTGTCTGAAGGTTTTGTTTTATTTTTAACTGACACTTTTCAGTATCATTCTGAAATGACAATAAATGAATACACTGTGGAATGATGAAATTAGGCTAACTAATATCAGCCTCTCTTTAAATAACTACTTTCTCTGTGGTAAGAACATTTTAAAAACTCTTGGCTATTTTAAAATATTCTGTGTATTAGTGTGAACTGGAGCCACGATGCTGTGCAGCAGATGCCAGAACTCATTCTTTGGGTCTAAATTTTGTATCCAGAAACTAACATCACCTCTCTCCCTGCCCAACTTCCCTGGCCTCTGGCAGGTGCTCTGCTCTCCACCTCTGTGAGCTCACCTTGGCAAAGGGCCACATGTGCTGTTTTTCTGTCTGTACTTGGCATTTTTCATCATAAAGTCATGTAGGTTCATCTAGTTGTCACATAATACATTACAGAATTTTTTCATTATTCAAACTGAGTGATACTCAATTAGATATATGTGACAATTTTTTATTTTAAAAAACTTTTAATGGCAAAACATTTACTGGTACTGCATAGGCATACATAATGATAACACTCATCATAGGGAATTTGCACCTAGATGTGACATATCTGCCTCTTTTTTTTTTCTACTCCTCTTTCTCCTCCCTATATATAAAATCTTTGTTTCCATTTCTTCCATTTCACATTTTTCTTGCCTCTCCTTTCCTCTCTCCTTCCCTCCTCCTTTGTTCTCCTTCCTATTTTAACACTTTCTTCTCATTTCCAAGTATATGTAATATATTTTAAACACGCATTCATCCGTTGATGGACACTTGAATTTCTCCTTTATCTTAGCTCTTGTAAATAACGCTACAATTCTCTCTTCAGCATACAGACTGATTTTGCTTCTTTTGGATATATATTTAGAAGTGGGACTGCTGAATCACGTGCTAATTCTATTTTTAACATTTTGGGGAACATCTCTATGCTTTTCCAAAATGGCTCCAATAATTCACAGTGTCATTGAGGGTTCCCTTTCCTCCACATCCTTACCAGCACTTGTCTTTCATTGCTTTGATACCAACCAATATAACAAGTGTCGAATGCCATGTCATGTGACTCTCATTTGTATTGCTGTAGTGACTAGAGATGTTGAACATTTATAATCTATATGTTGGTCATTTATATGTCTTCTTCTGAAAATGTTTCGTAAGGTCCTTTGCCAATTTTTAATAGAATTATTACTTTCTATATATTAAATGGTGTGAGTTTCTTGTATAGCTGGATATTAATCTAAGTCCTTATACAACATACAGTTTTAAAATATTTACTCCCATTTTTTAGGTTGTCTCTTGACCCTTTTTTTCCCCCTTGGCTATACTGAGGTTTTTACTTTGATAAAATCTCACATGTCCATTTTTACTTTCATTACCTGAACTTTTGAGGTCATAGTTAAGAAATCACTACCCAGACAAATATCTTAGTGCTTTTCTGCTTTGTTTCTGCTACTGTTTTATAGTTTCATATCTTGAGTTTAAGTTTTTGGCCTATTTTTGGTCTGTGATTGTATAAGAAGTATAGCAGGTTCTATTTTCAGTCCTCTGCATGTGGGTATTTAGTTTTCCAGTACTGTTTTCTCTCCCCCATTGTGTATTCATGGAACCCTTTTCAAAAATTAATCGAACATAGGTGGTGGGTTTACTTCTGGGCTCTCTGTCCTAATCCTTGGTGGATGTGTTGGTTGTTATCCCAGTACCATGCTATTTGGGTTGTTAGAGCTTTGTAATATTTTAAAATCTGGTAAGCTGATGCCTCTGGCTTTGTTCTTTTGGGTCAAGATTGCTTGGGGTATTTAGGACTTTTTGTGGTTCCATCTAAATTTTAGGATTTTTTTGTCTATTCCTGAGAAGAGTGACTAGAATTTTAGTAGTAGCTGCATTGAATCTGTAGGTTGGATCACATAGGATGGACATTAGAATAAAAGTAATTCTTTGGAAGTTTCTTTGAATCTTTTTTCGATGTGGCCAGCATTGCAGCCTTCCGTAGGCTGCCTTCACTGCGTGTGGCAGTGCAGCCCAACCCAGGGGGCCACAGACATGAAACTAGAAACAGCAGTTCAGTGCCGGGGAGGCCTCTGCTGCACCACTGCACCCTTGCAGCAACAACAGAGAGAATAGCATTTGCCATTTTACCTCGCTTCCTTGGAAACTCACCACTTACCCTCTCACTCCCACCCAGACCAACCCTCGAACTCTTTCCAGTGTCTGTACATCCCAGCCTCTTTGAAGTGCTCTTTAGCGATGTATATTATATTTTTGCATGTATATTATATGTATGTGATATATATACACATGCACACATGTATGTTTCTCCTTACTTTGATCCTTTTGATCCTTACAGCAGTTCAAATAAGAAGTTAGGGAACATACAATCATTTTTATTGTACAAAACTCAGGTTAATTCTGCTTCCCGTGGCCATCGTCAGTAAGTTGCACTTGAAACTACTTGCTCTAGCTCCTCAGATTGCTGAAAGATTTATGGTTCTGATAGAGAGTGACAATCTCTGATTATTGTTTCCATAACTATATAGTGTAACCTTTTGCGCTGGAAAGGTTTAAGAGGTCATATGTTTTATTTAAAAAATGAAGAGACTGAGGCCTTGAGAAAGGGCTTAGCAGATCATACTCATGGGGAAAGGCCTGGAGCCCGGGGCTCAGGACGCGGCTCAGGGCTCTTTGCTCACTCTCTTCACCGCGCCCCCCTTGCCTCGGAGCCTGTGTTTGTGAACTCATTGTTTTCTGACAGAAGAAAGCAATTAAGTGTATGAGAAGCAGCTCTTGCTTTTGAAGCTTTTTAATTTAAAGCCATGGGTAGGAAATAATTAAATTGAATCCAAGGCCCAGCATTTAAAATGCCAATATAGGCATTTTCCTCCCTCCCACGCATGTTTATGAACAAAATTAATCATAAACACTTTCACTGTAGCAACCCACTAACCTAGAGTTGCAGTGAAACATTTTGTATAATGAGAATCAACCAAAATTTTCAAAAAGAGGCTAATGGAATAAAACTGTTCTATTGAAATGCATAAAATATTTGTATTATTAAGTTTATAGATTCAGTCCTTCTGTAAGTCAGTGCTCAGCCTGACTACCAAGAGACCACAAATGACATTCACAGCAGTGTTTATGAAAAAGAACTAGTTCTATGCCTGGGAATTTAAAATGTTTGTGAGGGGTCAGCATTCACTGACTAAAGTGAGCTTTGTGACTTTATTTTCTCATTAAACTGTTGGACCCTATCCCTTCATTAGAAAATAACATTGCCCTGGAGAATAAGCACATGCTTTGGAATATTTGTCCTTGCAAGGAAGATAGCAAACTGAGCATTTTATTTTGCTGGGTAGGTTTAATCTGGAGTAAACCTACTTGGATGCTGAGATGCTTGGCTTTCTTTGCCATTGCTGCTTTGATTGGCATCACAATATGTCCAAAAGCTGCAAATCTACTTACAGACTCTCTGGCCACAGAAGGGTGGAGGTAATACGAGTGGAAGTACAGTTCTTTCTAAATTACATCACTGAGTTTTTCCAATGGTTGTGGAGAATAGACAATTTGGGTTTCATTTTACAAATAGCAACAATGTGGTTTAAAGAAAATAAATGGTTTGCAAAAGCTTGAAAAGCTTAATACAACACAGAACCAGATTTAAATTCCAAGATTTTTTTACCTTTCAATAATATCTCCATTGACTTTATTAAATGTCTTTTTCTGAATGGTAACTGGTGCATTCTGAGATGAGCAGAAGGGGCAAGAGAAGAGGCCCAGTGGACATAGGGTGGAACTCTGTCCCAGGGTGTAAGATCTTAATGGCTGTCTTGGTCACTGCTGTACCTGTGGCACGTGCACAAGGAGATTAGGTAGGAGCTCGCCACGGAAACATGCTTCCTGAATCTGAGAACCAACTCTCAGTACTGGAGATCTGATTATTTCTCCCTGTTCTGAAAATTTTCTATGTGCTTCCACCTCTGTGTCCAAATGCTGTTCACTCATAATGTGATTTCCTGTTTCCAACTTTCTGTGTCATTTTTCTTCTTTCTTTTTTTTTTTTTTTCTTGAGATAGGGTCTTGCTTTTGTAATTTACAGCAATCCTCCTGCCTCCACCTCTTGAGTGCTGGAATTACAGGTGTGAGCCACCACTCCCAGCCCTGTGGTATGTGGTTCTGATTGTTGCTGGGCGTGAGTCTCCATGCCTGGCACTGCTGTATGTGATTACTGGGGATCGAACCTGCACCCTTGCACTTGCAAGACAGGCACTGGAACCACTGGGCTAAATCCCTGGCTCCGTTTTTCTTCTTTTTCAAAAATATATTTATTAATACATTTAGTACAATTATTTATAAGTAAAATTATTTGTACATTAGATCCATAGCTACTTTCATTATATTTGACACATATTCATTACATATCTTAATTCTTTGTCTCTTCTCCCTCCCTTCCTCCCTCCTTACAGTTATTATTCTCCTTCCAATTTGCAGTATATGTATCTCCCTGCTTCCTTTTTTCTTCTATTTTGCTCTTTATTTGGATTTTTCATACAAGGGAAACTGTATGATATTTGTATCTTATTTACTTCAGTGAATATTATAGTTTCAAGAGGCATCCATTTTCCTACAATGACTCCAGTTACCCTTCTTTGTGGCAGAGTAATACTCCATTATGTATAAATACCACCTTTCCTTTAATCATTCATCTGTTTTAGACATATTGGATATTTCTACAGGTTAACTATCATAAATTGGATTACTACAAAGATGGGTATGAATACATCACTGTAATATGATGTCTTTAGTTCTTTTTAGAAAATTCTTGGTAAGGGAATATTGCTTGGTCAAATGGAATTGCTAGTTTTAGTTTTTTAAGGAATCTCCATACTGATTTCTAAAGTGGTTGAACACTAGTTTGCATTCCTACAATGTAGAAGTGTTCCTTTTTCACCACACCCTTGCAAGCATTAGTTAATATTTTATTTCTTGATTATTGTCATTCTTTATGGAGGAAATCTCAGGGTCATCTTAATTTGCATTTTTCTAATAGCCAGTGATGTTGAACATTTTTCATGTATTTATGGGCCATTGGTGTACTTTCTTCTGAGAAATATTTATTCACTTCAGTTACTTACTTTCGGACTGGGTATTTCATTCTGTAATGTGTATATCCCATGTTACAGGACATGCCTAGTGCTGTCAAAAGGCCTGAACTCCCAAAACTGCCACCTAATTATAAGACAATCTCATTCCAAATGCCCACAGCATTTCTTGTAGAACTAGAAAAAAAATTTTAAATTTATGTCGAACCAAAAATAGTAAAAAAAAAAAAAAAAAACCAATCCTGGATAATAAGAACAAAGCAGAAGGCATCACAATCCTAGGCTTCAAGTTATATTACAGATACAGTGAGGAAAACAGCATGATACTATCACAAAAGTATGCATGCTACTCAATGGAACAGAACAGAGGATGCAGGGACAGCTCCAGACACATTCAGTAACCTTATCTTTGACAAAGAGGTCAAAAATAGGTGATGGAGGGAAGATAGCCTCTTGAGCAAATGGTGCTGGGAAACTGGCGATATGTACATAGAGAAGACTGAATCTAGATCTCTATCTCTCACTGGGTACTAAAGTAAATTTAAAATAGATCAAAGATCTAAATAATAAAACAGAAACATGTAACTTATTAGAAGATAAAATAGGTAAGACCTTGAAGTTGTATAGGTAAAGGCAGGAACTTTCTGAACAGGACCCAAACTGCACAAAAAAATAACAAAGAGACGACAAATGGGATTATATGAAATTAAAGAGCTTCTGCACAGCAAAAGACACAGCCAACAGAGTGAAGAGAAAACCTGTAGAATGTGGACATTTTCATCCAGCTAAACCTCAGACACAGACTAATACCTAGAATAAATAAAGAACTCAAAATAATTACACCACCCCAAATTTTCCTCTTTCCTGGCTTCAGAGTCTCCTCCTTTGACAGGGTCTCTCCCCTATTATCTTAGCCATAAACAGTGACACTCTTCTCAGAGTGCATAGAGCACTTCAGTGTGAGATGCCATCCCTACACATCTCAATCATCATAGCCACTTGATAGCATATAAGAAAGATTAAGAAGCAGCTGGGTGTGGTGGCTTACACCTGTAATCCCAGCACTCGGGAGGCTGAGGCAGGAGGATTGCTGTGATGTGAGTTTGAGGCTGAGCTCAGGGCCAGCCTGGACTACAAAGCGAGACCCTGTCTCAAAAAAAAAAAAAAAAAAAGAAAGAGAGGGGCTGGGGATATAGCTCAGTGGTTCTGGGGCCTGTTTTGCAAGCACAAGGGCCCAGGTTCGATTGGTAACCACATACCTATACTGGGTGTGGAGACTCACGCCCAGCAGCAACTAGTACCACATACCACAGTGCTGGGCGTGGTGGCTCACGCCTGTAATCCCAGCACTTGGGAGGCAGAGGCAGGAGGATTGTGATGTGAGTTTGAGGCTGAGCTCAGGGCCAGCCTGAACCACAAAGTGAGACCCTGTCTCAAAAAACCTTAAAAAAAAAAGAGAAAGATTAAGAAGCAAATTCAGACCATGGCACACCATAACTCACCACCTTACATTTGCAACTCATGCCCATCTGTCCAGTCTCAGCCCTTGTCAGGCTATAAATCACAGTTCTTTGACCTGTTTTTGAGTACACTGTTTGCTCCTTATGTTTCAGTATTTGTACTTTTGTCCTGTTTTCTTGGCATGAACTTCCCCTGTCCCACACACCCTCACCATCAATCTTCCCGTCCTGGAATCTTTCTTGCCACTAACATGTGAGCTCATTTTCCTTCCTGAAAGATCTACTGTGATCATACTAAATCTTTCCTGTGCTCAAACATCCACTGTTGCTCCATACCCCAGTTCCCTGGACTTTCTTCATGCCTTTCTTCACCACTGGATATTACCTTCTGCGCTGACTTGGTTGTCTAGCCATTACCCACATGTCCCCATTACATGTGAATTCCAGACATTCAGGCAGGCCTTCTTCTATGTATTTGAAATATACCTATATCCATAATGAGTATCTATGTTCCCTACCAGATCTTCTTGTTCCCCATGAGATCCTTGGTGCCCAGGAAAGTCCCTGGCTGTAGAACGATTTCATTTACTTAATGGATAATAGAAAAAAGAAGAGGAGAACAATAGAAGGATAGAGAGTAGAGGCCCATAGTGCTGTTGTCTTTACATAGTGTCCTATGGTCTTCGGTGATGTGGTGGATTAACTAATAGTCAACTTGGAACACCCATTTGCACTTAGTCAGTGTGGTTCTTGGTGTGTTATGCTAATAGTATAACAAGAGAATTGCAGGGAAGATCATTTGCTGTTGATTTTCTTGGAGAAGCTTATCAAGAGTGGTTTTCTTGATGAAACTGCTCTTCTCTCATTGTAGGAGCAGTTTGATCCTCGCTGTCTCTGGGAGAAGCTGCTCTTCTTCTCAGGGGCTCTGATCTTTGAGCATCACTTTTTGGCTCGAGTGAAGATCCCTTAGTCTGATAGCTCTGATCCTTCACCTGCAGAATAGGCTTTCTAGCTTCCATCCCTGGCCTTTGGTTCTTCCCAGTGCAGATCCTCAATACAGACAAGCAGGGGACATTGCCATGGCCTCTAGGCCTCTGGCTGGACTCATGGAGGACTTTGTCTTGGATTGTCGGCCTCCAGCTGGACTTGTGTAGGATATTGCTGTTGGATTCAGGTCCTTAGCTTGGTTCTCTCGGTCTCTAGTGCACTGACAAATCTCTTATACTCCTCTGCATTTGATATTTTTAGTCTATATTATAAGATAATCCTAGAAACTGTGTACCCTGTATTAAATCTATTCCCTTGCAATCTTTGGGTACAACAGATACCTCTAATAAGTCTTAAATCTCAGAACAAAACTTAGAAACAGGTACTAAATTCCCATTTATAGACCACATTGATAATACTTATTAAATACTTTGAAGTGCTTTGTTTTTATATGGAATTAAATAAAGAAAAATCCTGAGACAAAGAACATACATTAGAAGTCAAGATCTGAATTCACTGGGTCCAGAGTCTGCATTCTACTCAACACAAATGCCAGAGATTCAGAGAAATTAAGACCTTATATCATAAAGGTTACAGAGATTTGAAATCTTTGAGTATTGGGCTCTAGACCATTTGGTCCTGTCCTCCTGCACCACCAAGTTCCTAGGACTAATAAGAAAACTGTATGAGGAAGGCAGAAGCGGCCAGCGTGAAACCTTCTCCTTTACTTTCCTCCCTCGTCCCTTCTACATCCCCTCCCCTTTGCTCTCTGCCTTGCAAAGCTTACACCAAGGAACTTCCTTACCTTCTTGCTATTGGCTAATTGGACTTGAAGGGAACTTATTTAATTCCTAGCTTTCCTCCTTTCTGGGTTGGATAACCATCCCGTGTATGAGGAGAAGCCCTCTCCTCACGGGCTTCTGGCCTTCAGCCAGAGGTGGCAGCAGCACTCCTTCACCACTGGCCCCACACCACTGCCCTCGTCACTCTTCTCTGGAGGGTTCCCTAAATGCTGCCTCAGAACCTCTCAAACTACTTACTGTGTGCCCTCTACTGTGTCTTCTCCAAACTCCAGTCATCACCACACTCAGTTTTACCGATGAGGCCAGCTAAGAGACTTAAGATGCAAAGTGTTCTGCTCCACAGGCCCAGATTAATTGAATTAACTCCTAGTGTTCTGTGAAAAAACAGGCTATTCAGACAGAATTGCCCATTCATACTCTCTCATCTGTGCAAAAGGTGTTTCCTGAACATTATGACGCTCGGCTTTCATAAGCTCTCCTCTCTCAAGGGTCAAGTAATTGGCCCTTTGTTTTCTATGAACTTTATTTCCAGCAGAAGGTTTTGTTATTCCTATCACTGTTAAAATGACATTATAGATGCACATAGATGTGTATCTGATCTATAGATAGATCACAAATATGTATGTATCGATAATCTTTGTGTATCTGGCATGCAGTTTATTTTTATAGAGACTCTAGTTTACTAGTGTACATTATAGTCAAAGTGTCAAAATTTTATCTAGTATCTTTGAGTTAAAACTTATTTTAATTAAAGTTTATTAAAGCAAAAAAGCCCCTCAAATACTCCTCAAACAGCACATTTTTCTACATGTCTTGCCCTTCTTCACCCACTTAGGCATTTTATTTTTACATGGCACATATATACTCTTGTATTGTCTCCTAATGTTATAAACATCAGCCTCCATAATTATATTTTGCTGTGAAGACATGCTATTCCATGAGATAGACACACTATAATTTACATGACTAATTCTATTTTCTGCCCAACATAACTGAAAAGTCTGTTTGCATTCACACACCAAAATCAAATCTTTGCTTTCTCAGTCGCTTGTCATGTTACTTTTTTAAAGTCATTCAGCATCTTTGTGCCTCCATTTCTTATATGTCAAATGATAATTATAATAACATGTGGCATGTGTAGTCACAGAAGTTGTAAACATCAGTCTGAGATAATAGATATGGACATGTTTCTGAGTAATGTAGTTGTATACCACTTGGCCACAGAACTACATGACCCTGGTTAACTTTCTTCATAATGCTTATCTCTATGTGAAATTATATTGTTAAATCATATCCTGCTTGTCTGCTCCCCAGACTAAACTATAATTGCCCCAACAATTGAACTCTCCCCATCTTATTCAGTCTTGAGCCCCAGAGTCTGTTATATACTAGGTTTAAGAAATACTCATCACAAATTGAGAAATATGTTTTTGTTGAAGCATAAAGAAAAGTAATTTTGTAACAAGATTCCATTTTTTTAGGCTACTGCAAAAGTCGTGTAATTTCTGTCAACCTGGGAGAATACTGAGAAATAGTACTGGATGAATACATGCAAAAGACTGCAGACATTTACAAAAGCTCTCATTCATGCTAAGCAAACTAGTGCTATTCTAAGTACTAGCTATGCTTCTGAATAGACAACACATCCTAGTAATGGAAAAAAAAGAAAAAACATTTGAAAGAAGGGAATCTTTATCTTTCCCACCAGCATGTACAGACTCCTGAGTAAGCTGTTTGAGTCCAGTAAGGAACAAGGGTTGAAAGTGTTCTAAACTTAGTTTGTGGTCATTGTTGAACAACTCTGGGACTATGCCAGAAGCCACTGAGTGCTACAGTGAGTGAGTTTTGTGGCATGCAAATTATAGTTCAATAAAGATATTTTTAAAGAAGAGCAAGAGGAAATGAATCAAGTAGGATATTTATTTTTCACCGTGGCACACATATTATGAATAAAAGGAAACAATTCACTATAAGACTATTAAATCAGAAGACTATATACATTGTATTGTTGAAGGACTCCATATATTAAAGAAAGTAAACAGGAAACACTTTAAAAGACATAGTCCAAACTCCAAGTTATTACAAATGAGTCAGGCAACTTGCTTGAGGAAACCCAATGATCTAGGGGCAAATCTGGGGACAAACCATGACCTCTTGGCTACCAGAGAACTGTCATTTCTGTCACATCAGTGATACTGAGCAGCAGTGAGACATGGGAGCATTTTATTTCTGAGTTCAGAAAGACTAATTCAGAAAGAAGCTATGGATCATTAAATATGATATCAATTTTGATGTAATTGTAGACTTTAAAATATGTGGTTTATAAGCTCTTAGAGGAAAAAAAGAATGTCACTAAATTGCTGGGCTTTTGCCTTATTGAAAAAGCTTCAGAAGGTTAGAAATTGACACAAAAGTAATGTTTTTTGATTTAACTGAACCGCTTGAGAAAGCCTTTTACATTTCTTTTGGAAAACTATTTTTTAAATGGAGAAATGTGGTCTGGTTAATAGGTTTGGAGTAAGTGTTGCATGTTGAATGACAACAAGGAAAAGGAAAGGAGAAATGAGCAGGAGGAGGAGGAAATGTCACATGGCAGAAACGAAGAAGTTCATTTTGTCTCAGTGTGTGGAAATTTCAGAGCAGTGTTTGCTAACTCCAAGGCAGGATGGGACAACACTGTGTGTTGGCAGAAGAGGACTGATCATGGCATCAACAGAGAGAACAATCTACCTCAAAGCTATAGTTAAGAGGTTCGGGCACTACTGTAGCTTGAGGGGGGGGGTCACACAAGCATTGTTGGCACTACAGCCCAATGTGTAGCATTTTAATGTCTATAAGGAGCAGAGAACATGGTCTTTGGCCAAGTGAAGGCAGGGAAACCCTTTGGAATACCAGAGCTTCAAAAGGCTTCCCTAACATGAAAAAGAAACTGGTAATACTCTACGCAACCCACAAACAAAGCAAAAGAGAAAGTGTCTGTCATTAGGACAGTGCATTGGTAGAAGATAGTCATCCCTAAGAAGCACTTCATTCTAAATGACTAGGTATGGTCAAAACACAATTTCTAGTAGCATGGATGTGAGCCTTTCCTTCCTTTGGTCAATTTTGTTTATCCTTTTGAAGAACCAACTCTTCAATCCATTGATTTTCTGTATTGTTCTCTTGGTCTCCATTGCATTGATTTGTGCTCTAATCTTTATGATTTCCTCCCTCGTACAAGCTCTGGGTTTGTCTTGCTCCTCTTTTTCTAGTCGCTTGACACTCAACATTAGATTTATTTGAGCTTGCTCTATTTGCCTGGTGTAGGCATTCACTGCTATAAATTTTTCTCATAGAACTGCTTTCATTGTGTCCTATAAGTTCCTATATGTTGTACTGGGGTTATAGTTTAATTATAAAGACTGTTTAATTTCTTCTGTGACCCACTGGTTGGTCAGCAGAGTGTTGTTCCATTTCCATATGTTTGTGAGAATCCTGGAATTTCTTTGCTCTTCAGCTCCAATTCCAAGGCACTATGGTCTGACAGTATATAGGGATAATTTCAGTTCCTTTATATTTACTAATCTGTTCTATGAACTAGTATAAATAGTAGATAGTGTGAAATAGAAAATATTTAAAAGGAAATAGGTTGTAAGGGTAAGTAATGAGGGGTAAAATAATATGATGGTAATAAAAAGGAAACAAAGCCTATGTATATTGGAGGTGGTGATTGGGTGGGTAGGGGAATGGGAAAAATGATAATTAAGTTGTGTCACATACTGGTGCAAATTCTCAATGTTGAATGAGATCATGATGTATATAAATAATGTACCAATAAAGATTTGAATTTTAAAAAACAATTATTCCCACTATGAAAGGACTCCAAGCACAGAAGCTAATATAAAGGATACTTCTAAACTAATGAATCCCCCTAACACTTGCCATAATTTAGAATGCATCCATCAAAGGAAGTGTCAGCAACCTGCTGTGTATAGCTTCCAGAGGGAAAAGCACCTCTGTTGAAGATGAGCTCACAGTACAACATTATCAACTGGAGAATCAAACAAACTATTAAAGTGAAAGGTCTAAATACCATGATGAAAAGATGAATTTGGAGAAAAAAACAAGTGCAACTCTTTAAAATGAAAAAGTTTGGCCTTCCAAAGCTAGACTTTAAAGGATGTGGAAGAAAATACCAAGAGATGAGTGCTCTGACTAGAGATGATAACAAACTTTGTACAACACCTAGGAAAAACTAGACTTAATTTAGCATTTAGTAAGAAATATAAAGTGAGGTATGATATTATTACATCAGTGGTTTAAAAAGAGTCATTGGCAAATGTGCAAAGAAAGATGGACCAGAAAATTCAAATGACAAAGTAAAAATCATGACTTAGGTCTCAGTTACAAACGACAGAAAAAACAAAGCTGGCCTTAGCAAAAATAAATTTGGTGACTCATTTAAAAGTACAGGCTATTTTAGGCTTCATGTGCAGGCCTGACAAACATATTCAGGTGATGTAATCAGAAACATGTCTGCATTCCAGGATTACCCTCTCCGGTGGTGGTCCACCGAGCTCTAAATCCAGCATGCAATGAACACCTCACCTTACTGACCCCTTGTAGAAGCATCCACAAGCCGTCTCGGCCGGGCCCAGCAAGATGTAGAAGGAGAGTCCAGGCCTGGGTTGAGATAGGAGGGAGGCCGATGCTGAAGGGAGTTTACTTGGCCAGTGTGTGCTTTTGGGTACAAGTCAAACTGAAAGTAACAATGGTTTCAACTTCTCTACCTAATGAGATATAAAATTTTCATGTCTTAATTTTCAATGGACTGAAAGCAAGAGCAGAAATCAACAGAACTGGAACACATTGACCTGTTTCTCTTGATATCTTCCTGTGGAGAAAGACTATGTAACTTTCTTTAGGAAATAATTATCTCTGTATTTCTTCCAGCGAGGCCTCCTGAGAACATTCCTGTGGGAGTCATTGTGTAGGATTACAAGATGTTTTTATACTCTCCAACTGCTCTATAAAACTACCTTATGATCTTTTTATATACATTGGGGTAATCTTTCTGTGTGGCCACCTTCCCTGTCCTATCCATGAATTCTTCTGAATAAAACATCATTTGTGAATCTGCCCTAGGCATGTAAACCATCAAACAAATCCTTTTTGACAGTTCTATGAGCTTGTGTTAATAATTTATCCCTCTCGTGTGATTGCTTCAGGTTTACTTTGTGACTTACAATTGGTACACTTAAAACACTAATATCAGAATGTAGTTCCAGGCTCTCTCTCCTGTTGTTGTTCTGTCATTTGTGTGTCACTTTATCATTGAGACACCATACCTGACTGTGGAAATTGAAAGGAGCAGAAGTTAATGTTGGCTCACAGTTTGTAGAGGTTTCAGAACACTGTTGGCTAACACCAAGGCAGGATGTCATGGCACAGTATCACAGCAGAAGAGATTTTCTCATGGTGTCAAGTGAGATCAAGGGAGGAACAGGAAAAGGAGATAAACCTTTGCAACAACCCCATTGACCCACCTCCTCTGACCAAACCCCACCTCCGAAGAGCAATGTCTCCATAATCTAATGACCTTGCCTATAAACACATGAGGTTCTGGTGGAGTGGGATGCATCTAAATAGAAACAGTAACATATTGTAGAACCTTTTTGTTCTTTGTAATTCACAGTGCAATATCTACTTCTGATACCTAAAATTCTCCTCTCCCCTGTCATCAGTGCCACCCGATGGGGGTGCCACTCTCAGGCTTTATTTTATTCTCTCCCTTTCTCAGCAGTCATCACTCAAAAGGCACTCAACTATGGTAGTGTCTACTATCACCTCTCTGAAGTAAGTCCCAAAGTTCATTTTTTACTCGCTTTTGTCTAAATCTCCAACGTGCTGTTCTGTTAGACTGTCTGGCCCATGTTCACCGTGTTCTGAACTTAACATATTATAGGTTTCTGTTTGATAAACCACTTCTTCCTCTTCTATGTCTCTGATGTCTCTTTTGTTTTTGTGTGCAGAAACACTGTTCCCTAAGCCATAGAGATCCAAGTCTGAGTGCCACTTCTTATTCCTCCCTACCAGTTCCACATTTAGCAGCCACCAAGTCCTGACCAGCCCTAGGATACAGCTGTAGATTGGTGTCTATGCAGTGCAGAGCAGGGTAAATGAGGGAAATCTCAGGCAAAGAGAACTTTGGCCTTAACAGTGACTGAGAAAGATGAATGATGTTGGGAGCATAAATTGTGATGGGAGTAACAGTAGGCCAATTAGGCTAGATGACTGCACTCAACTGTATTGAAGGTACATGAACAGCAAGACATAAATACTTTGCTCTAGGGACACCTGAGGACTCAGCCGGGGAAAGCCCTTGTGGTTATAAAATGAAACTCAATTTTTTAACATGTGGTTGATTTATATTTTTTGTGCTTGATCTGTAGATGTTCTAGGGAGGGTATTCTCCCTCAGGCCTCCTAGTGTTCTTCCATGCCATTTTGTATTCATGATGCATCTCTTTTACAGGACTGCTGACTCCACAATAGGGCAATAATGTCCTTGTTTAGGAAAAAGAGTCTCCTAGTGCTTTGCATTCAGTTCTCAATAATTATAGGTTCACAGAGTGTGGAAGAATCTTTCTGTCTTCATATGTTCTTGTTTTCCCAGTTCACCCACCATGCTGATTAGAAGACTTCATTTATTAGTCTACTTGGGTATGGGACATAGAACAAGGTCTATGATTGGACACTTGATTCTGGCTGGGCACTGTGCTGCTCCAAGCTCTTCAGTGTTAGGAACAGCTGAAGAAACATACACTAACTCAGAAATTCCAGCTCCAGATGTGAGGCCCTGCCCTGCCCCTAGGATAAAACCTCTGAAAACAAAAGGGAAAGCAGACTTAGTTTTACTGACTTGTGCACATTCTAAAACATTGAAGAGAAAGAGAAAGGAAAGAGAAATCACATTTGCCAATTTAAAAATAACTGGTATGGGTCCTAAAAAATATTACCAATTTATATATTAATCAAATCACTGAATAGTGGAAAGTGTTTTATCTTCTGCTTACTCAACCCTTGAAAACCATAAAACAAAGGATCTAAGGCAAGTTATAATGTGCTTTAGGAATGTAGCACCCAGCTCTGTATATGACAGTTGAAAAGCAGTCAGTCAATTTGTAGGAAGGAAGAAAGAATAAAACCAGGAAAAGAGGAGAGAGAAAGGGAAGAATAAAGACCTATTATTATGATAAGCAAGTTCAAAGGATTTTAATACATAACAGGATATCTTTAAATTATGTATTCTTCTCTTTTAATTTTTTAGAATATCTCAAATGATAGAAGCAGAAACTAATTCCAAGGCAGTCTGATCTGGCTCTGGTGAATCAGTATTTCTTTTGGTGTTGGTAGCCTGATGAGAGAACACGTCCCAGACCTGGGCTCAAGTCCCAGTTGGTCAGTCACTGACCTCGTAAGCCTGTCCTTTCCACTCAGGTCATATTTATGTTGAATAAACAGTAAAGTACAAAATAATGAGCATGAGTTCTGATGCCAGATCCTCCCATTGAACTGAATAACTAGTTCTACCACGTACTAGCTGTGCCTGGGCTCATTCTCTTACCTGTGTTTACTCTCCTTGGATGTGAGCTGGAGGTTGGTAATAGTCGTTGTCTCCTGAGATGCTAAAACAACACAAAGTATGTAGCATAGAACTTGGAATATGGTTTTTCAATGAGCAGTAACACTATTGTAAAATTTTCAAGGAGGTATGGTTTTGAAGAGCAGGAACTTTGTGGGTTTCCTTTACAACCATATCCTCAATGGAAGCCTAATATATAGTTTGTATTCAGTAACCACTTGATGAATAAAGTTAGAATACATCTTCACAAGCTGTTGCAGGGAAATTACATGGTGTAAACATGGAGAATGTCTGATACAGAACAGCCCCTCAACATATGTCTTTTACATTCTTGTTCTCCTGATCTCTTTCACAGAACAATCCCTGTCTCTTATTTTTCAAATACTATTTTTTTCTTCATGAACATACACACTTTGATCTCAAGAAAATGGCATCTTCTCTTGTATTTGCTGGCCTACCTTCTCTCAAGACAGAAGAAAACTGATTTTGGTTTTCACATTCTGGATGGATCAGTCTTTGCAGCAAACTAGCAAACTAGCAAACTATAAGAGTTAGAAGAAACTTAGCTTTCAGTAGGGGTAGAGTATTTCAAATGTTGAATTAAGGTCAGGATGACTTTAGGCTGTGAGCTTTAGAGTATCCAAACCTTTGCACTGCTGAACAGCCATCTCCCAATAAGACTCCGAGGGCTATAGACCTAGCCTGGGCACATTTAGGCAGGACAGTATGCCAGCTTAAGGATTTGCCTTGTAGAAGTAAGAATGAGAAGGGGCCGGGCAAAGCCAATGAAGTCATTCAATGTCAGAGAGAAGAGACAAGAATTCTGTGTATGTGTTAAATCGTGGCAGCCATTATTATCATCCCATAATATTCAGGAGTCACTTCTGCAGCATCCTGGACAAATCACTATCTTGTTTCTGTTTGAGGACATAAGAGGACAAAATATTCGTTATCTCACAAAGGAACCTATTCTGTTACTAGAAGGCTATCAGAAATTAGTTCTCTTTATTTGAAATGGGTCTCTTGTTCCTGCCTCTTCCCCTGGGGAGAGACGAAATTCAACACTTCTTGTATATGATGAGGTGATGTATATTTGAAGAGAACTGTTATCCACTCTCAAATCTTTACCAATATGAACATCCCTAGTAATCTTGACTGTTATATTGGAATTAATTTCTGGGCACTTCAGCACCCAGATTGTCATCTATCAGCCCAAAGAGACAGTGCAAACATTGCACTGTCACATAAAGTGACATTGCACTGTCATTGCATTGTCACATAAAGTTATCTCTCTGACATCTCACAATGGATATTTCATCACATATACTGACTAATCATGAGAAGAAAAGCATGCTCTTCAGCAAAATGGTCTATTAATACAACTACATACCTGAACTTTCTGACAAATATTTATTGGGCACCTTATGATATCAGGTACCTTGTTACATATTTGAGACAGAGATAAAGACAGCCATTGGCTCAAGCATCTGTTTAGATGACAGATACACAGGAGGTTCACTGACATCAGGAATGAATGTTCTACATGGGGAAAAGAGAAGGGCACTGGGGTTCCACTTCACTCACTCTCCATGTTCCATAGAATCGGGCATTTCTCCTAAAACAGCTAGAGTCACATGTTTTTAAAAAGCAAATCAGATTGTGTCATTTTCCTGCTAAAAATCTCTAGTGACTTAGAGTTCTAGGACATATTGTTAGTGAAAAACAGCAAGGTGAATAATGACAAATAAGATGCAGAATGAGATCAAAAATAGCAAATGGTCTGTGTAATAGCAAACAAATAATACATTTCAGCTTATCATATGGTAGACATGAGAGAGGCACAGGAAGGGAGAGAGAAAAATGGGGTTAGAAACCAAAAATACACATTAAAAAAAACCCCTTAATTGCTCTGGAATTTATTCCGAATGGAATTAGACATGTGACTGTTTCTTGTGAGGCTCCAAGTGTCCCTCTATGGCTCTAACTTTTACTCAGTCCCCCTTTGTGTGCCAGCCCCAAGGGCTCTCACTTTCCTCAAACATGACAAAAGCTTTCTTGTCATAGGACTCTATTCTAGTTGTACCTCTTTGGGAATCCGCCTGTCACTGACCTTCGTAGGACTTCCTCTTTTTTTTTTTTTTTTTTTTGAGACAGTGTCTCGTTTTGTAGTTCAGGCTGGTCCTGAGCTCAGCCTCAAGCTCACATCACAGCAATCCTCCTGCCTCTGCCTCCCGAGTGCTGGGATTACAGGCGTGAGCCACCACGCCCGGCACTGTGGTCTGTGGTACTGATTGCTGCTGGGGTGAGTCTCCACACCCAGTATTGTTGTGTGGTTACCAGGATCGAACCCTGGTCCTTGAGCTTGCAAGACAGGCACCGGAACCACTGAGCTAGATCCTGGCCAGACCTCCTCTTTTGGACATTCTCCTCACCTGTAGCATAAGCATAGATAAACTTCTTCAAGGAAACCTTCCTTGTCCCCTTGATTTCCATGTCACCTGTCATGTGACTATTGTACTGCTCAATTTTAATTTTTTTTTAGCACTGTTGTACATTATCCTTCAATTTCCATTGTATTTATTTTCTTTAAACCTCATTATAATATAAACTCAATGAACATAGAATTCTCTTCTGGCGTATTGGTGGCAGAACACCACTTCACACATAATAGGCATTGAATAAGTAATTATCAAATGATTTAATCATTGGTTGACAAGCCAGTACATGCCATAATATTTATTTAAGGACCCCTAGATAGTTAAGGAAAGAGCAAAGTGGGACAGAGGAAAGAACAGCTCACATTCATGGTTAGTGGAAAGAAGAAAGGGACAGCAAAACCACGTTTTCTGTTGGCATGGCTTTGTGATGTGCAGGCTCGACCTGACATCCTGTTGCAGTCTTTTTATCTTAGATATGTGGAAGTGAGTTTCTCATAAGGTCTCCTAACCTGCTCTTGTGTCACTGCTGCATTGTCTGAAGAGGGACAATCTGAGAATCCCAGATTTTCATCAGTCTTGTCTTTCAGCTCCACTTGTGCCCCAGAGACCACAGGCTTTCTGCAGTTGACTTCTGCCCTAATAATCTCCAAATACAAAAGGTCCCTCCCTCAGGACAGCCAGACTTCTGATGGTTGAAAAGTTTTAGGCATGGAGTAGAAATGATGCTTCTGATATTGAACTTTGATCTTTTGCTGGACAGTGATATATGCTATGTTACTGTCTCAAGATGCTCAGCCACAGATTCCAGCCAGCTCCACCATTACAAGAGCAAACAGCTAAGCTCTCAGGCCTTGTGTGGCTGACCCGTGGTGTCTGGGTGTATCCAGTGTGCTTTGACTTACGCTGTTTCTGATTCTGTGTTAATCAAGGAGCATCTGTGCCTGTGCCACCTGCCTGCATATTTCCCTGTCAGGTGTCTCCACGCTTGGTGCTGGGAACAGCCTCCACTGTATTCCAGTCACCAGCATGTTCGCCACCACTACGTGGTTCTAAAACTCACAACGTCAGGGTGACGAACATAGCTCTGTTTTCCCTTCGAAGGTCATACTAAATGCTGCCACTGCAGTGTTGATCTTTGAATACTAACCATTATGAAATAAACCACCTTTCATAAATAATATAGGATTCTTTGAATAAACATAAAACACAAAAAAGTTATTTTAAAATGGAAATCTCTGTCCTTGACTATTGAATACTAGAAGCCTGATTATTTTTTAAAGCCAGGTTCTCGCTTTTGTAGTTCAGGCTGACCCTGAGCTGAGCCTTGAACTCACAGCAATTCTCCTACCTCTGCCTCCCAAGTGCTGGGATTACAGGCGTGAAACACCACGCCGGGCACTGTGGTATGTGGTATTGATTGGTGGTGGATGTGAGTCTCCATGCCCAACATTGTTGTATGTGGTTCCCGAGGATCAAAGCCTGGCCCTTGCACTTGCAAAGCAAGAAGCCTGATTTTTAGAACACTGAAAAATATAAGCTTGTTTTATAAGATAGTAATCTTCTATGTTGTTTCTTTGAATATTCAGTTAACATTAGAAATACATTTATGCAAAGAGTACATCTTTACAAAAGCTTGTGTTTTTTTCTGAGGTACAGCACACATACTCAAAAGGAACATTCTTAAATTGAATGAAAATTTCAATAATATCTGGTTCTTTCCATCAGGATAAATCTATTAGCCTGCTAACCACTGCTCACTGCTTCAACATGTGCTTCCATCTGCAATAGCAGTGTCAAATGCACATCCTGAATAGCATGAGGCTCTCTCACTTTGTTGAATCAACCTACCAGGCCTCACATGACCTCACCTATGCCCATCCTACAGTTCACATGGGCTATTCTCCTTCTTGCCTCTCTGGCCCAAGCTCACAGCTGCTCCCTCACTATCTCAAATACACCTTGATTTCTCTCCTTCCCAAACCCCAGAATTGCACATATATAGTCTGACTGACTAACCAATAGTCTCTTCTGTCTTTGCCTGGTATATCCTTTAGGTACCAGCTGAGATGAAGCTTCTTTAGGGGAGAATGGGCTCACTTCTCTGCCATGATTCCCATAGCAGTTATTCTCCTCTTATCTTTACCTCTGTCTACACAGCAAAGTGACTTGATGTTGTGTCCACCTCTTGCCCATCAGCACCATGATGCTAGACACTTCATATTGCTTTCCAAGTGCATTTCTGCACACAGTAAGCATCCAGTAAATATGCTCAATGTATATGCATGTGAAGCACATAAATCAATGAATATTCTACAGTCATTTGTATGTGATTTAGAATTTTGTGAAAGTCATTTACAAAAGAAACCAGCACTTCTTCATTCCCAGTCTTAAGCCAAATTTAATTTTTCCTAATGGAAGTGAATAACTTCTCATGACAGCTAAGAGAAAAATCTCAAATCCCATAGTTCTCAGATCAGCTTCTTGATTGCGGAAGAATGAAGAGTTCCTAGGTCAAATGGTAGATACTGTGCTATTTCCCTGCTTCCCAGAGCCTGCTTCTGTAACAGTCTCCATGATTTTGTAAGCACTTTATTTCCTGTGTTAAATCTCTTCTTACTTACAATAGGGCAGTTTATATCACCTGAAACTAAACCTCGCCTCACATAGCCACTGCACAATTTTCTAGGAAAAATGAAATTGGATAATGTGAATAAAGCTTATCTCACATGACTACACATAATAAGCACTTCTTAAATGAGTGGATTTTTCTTTGTTTTCCTTTGAGCAGCTCCAGGATATATTTTTGGTGGAGCATTTCAGATTCTAGCTTTGATGAGATGGGTTTTTTTTTTTTTCTCCAACCCATTGAGCAGAAAAAGAATTATACACAATTGGAGCCCTTTGAGAAAATATGGTCCAGCATACTTGTTCTCAATTATTTTAATCTGATCTTCAGATACTGAACACAAAAAATTCTAAATCATGATAGTGCTACCTGGGAGGTAATTTTTGCAGTAAGAAAGGCAGCTTTATCACAAGGACAGAATTTAAAGCCAGCTTTATAGGCTCAGGTAGAAGAAATGTTCCTTTATGATTCTGAGCAAAAGGCATAGCAACCCTTTAAGGGCAGCAAGGACAGGTGCAAAAGCAATCCAAGTGGACTCACCTGAGTCACTGCTCATCTGATTCTGGCAACTGACCCTCAGTGGCAGTTCCTGGTCCCACTTGTGGAATTCTAGATCTGCAGTTTGGGACACAGCTGTTATCACTTTGGGTAATATCCCAGTTCTGGCTGTTATTATTCCGGTCTGACTTTGCATGCATGGTACTTACCCAATATGGTTTGCCAAGCAATGACTCCTAGCAGCAAGGCAAGGCCACCCTCCATGCCCAGCAGCACAGGTGCAATGGAAATGAAGTAGCAGGAACAGAACCAGAGATAAATTGTGCCCTCTTTGCTATTTTGCCCAAAGCTTTGGAGACAACTAGATGGGCATGCCTGGTACAGGAAGCTGATTTTCCATTCAGCTTGCATCTTTTCTCATGTGGCTCTGAGTTGAATTCCGGGAAGTCCTCCATTATTCATGCTTTTAAACTTAACTATGTGGCATCAATTTTTTAAAAATGATCTCAAACTTCAGCCAGAGCACAATCTTTATGGCAGCACATTATACAAGTGTCACTAAACATTGTTACAGAAGAAAATCGTATGCAAATAGATAAACATGAATAGCTAAAATAGATAAAACAACAGGAGGACATCACCGTTAACAAAGTCATATGACAAGGGTTTTCTCTGAAGTCCTGAATACCTCAGAGTACAAATGGTTCAACCCAAACCAGAAGTGGCAGAATTTTCTGGGAATAGGTGAGGATTATCCTTTGTAGAGACAGTAGAAAGGGTAGAAACTTCTCATAGTCCTAAGAGCTGTAGAACTTAGAAATTACCACCAAATTCCTATTCTCCAAAGGAGAGGATCACACTTGGAGCAGAATCCTCTCAGAAAGCAAGCTTGGCAATGACCAGTTGGTGAGACATGCAAAACTGCCAGACTCTACTGAATAGATGAGGTCAAATAAGACAGAGTTGATAACTATGATAACATTACAATCCTTCGTTCGCCCCCATGCTCGGAGGTCTCCGAAATATCCAGCAAGATTTTTTTCTTTGGAAAGATGTATGCCTACTGTGAAAAACAAATTGACACGTGGCAGAAATTGAGCATTGGAGAAACAATGGTGGAAGATAGAAATTTCCAGTGGTCAGAGGAGTTTAGAAGAAGTGAGACTACTGAAAGGTTGGGTTTTTAAAAAATACTTCAGGTAACAGTAGAGGAAGGAGATTCTGTGCCATGTATACAATACTAACCTGACCTAACTCCACAGAAATCTCCTTCTAATAGAATAAGAAACAAAAGCATCTTAATAAATTAGAATGAAAATAATTGCCCCCAACCTCCTTTAGAGCATTATTTTTTCAAAAAAGTGAAACTAACTTCAAATAAAGCCGTATCAGAAAAGTAAGACACAAAGCTAACAAAACTCTGGCTTATTCTTACAAAAGAAACTAAAATAAATTAAGAACAATATGGAAATTATGAAAAATTTAACATGATTTTTAAAAGTAGAAAATTTCGGGAATGACATGACTGCAGGAAGTGCAATTTTTCTGTGAGAATTCAGCAGGAAAATTGAGAAAATAAAAACACTTTAGAATGTTGAAGAAATGAAAAGAAATATGAGAAACTGGCCAACAAAGAAAGAGTAGATAATAAAGAAGCTAAAGATGAGAAAGGGGAAAATGAAGGAATGAAAGTCTAGTAAGCAGAGATATAAAATATAAGCAAAGAAAATTCAACATATATACTAATAGAATCCCCAAAGAAATGCCTAAAGCAATAGTGCAAGACTGTTTCTCCAAGACAGGATAGCTTTCCTACAGTGAAAGACGATGGAGCTTGCATATTGAAAGAGCACACCATGTCTTGGCCCAGGTGATCAACACAGAACGTGGCTCCTGAAACTATAATACTTTCAAGATAAAGGAAACATCAGAGACATCATTCGGCACCTAATAAAAACAAGTCAAGTCATTAATAAGTAAGATTGTCATATATTCGGCATGATACTGTTAGGCTCGATCGGAGCCTCCCAGGAGACGCACCCCAGAGAGACGCGCAGTCAGAATATTGATGCAACAGCAAGAGGTTTATTCAGAGGCCAGCGCGCTGGGACCATCCTAACACGCAGGAGAGGAACGGCGCCGGGCTACAGAATTTTACAACTTTTTTTTTTTTTAGGTTTTTTGAGACAGGGTCTCGCTTTGTGGTTCAGGCTGGCCCTGAGCTCAGCCTCAAACTCACATCACAATCCTCCTGCCTCTGCCTCCCCAGTGCTGGGATTACAGGCGTGAGCCACCACGCCCGGCACTGTGCTATGTGGTACTGGTTGCTGCTGGCTGTGGGTCTGCACACCCAGTATCGTTATGTGGTTACCAGGGAATCGAACCCGGGTCCTTGCGCTTGCAAGATAGGCGCCGGAACCACTGAGCTAACTCCCCGGCCCCCAGAATTTTACAACTTTTATACTCGATTTCTAACTTAAGCAAGGGAGTCTTCATTTCATTGGCTTAGCAAGCTAACTTTTGAATTTATTGGCTACGTTTTCAATTTAAGGCAAGGTGTCTTTATTTCATTGGAGGGTAATTTTTACACTGCTTGTGGTTTTAGCTTCCTCATAGTTGGGATTCTTAGTAAGTCATTATCTCTTTTTGCCATCTGTTTCTGGGAATGGGAGGGCTCTATGGGAACTGGGAAACAGAAACTTAGGCCTACTGCTTTTTCTACTGTAGTTGGGGCCTGCCCTAGATTTTTGACCTTACAATATGTTTTTAAGGGATAATGTTTGTAAAAATGCCCAGTCTGTGACTGGCCAACAGAGAGGAAATATCATGCAGTTACAAAGAAAATAAATAGCAGACTGTTTCTATTAAGGGAAATAAAATGAGAAATTATGACAACCCATTAGAATGAGCATCACTAGTACTCACTGTCCGTAAATATCATTTCCTACTCAAGAAACAAAAATTACTGAGAGAAACAGCTGATAGAAGGAGTTGGGTGGTAATGCCTAGAATGAGCCTAAAATATCTTGCTCTGTCAGGAAGAGAAAAATTTATGGTAAGGACACAAAAGCCCACAATAGATGAAATCCACCCTTTGACAAGCCGTCTGAATGCCTGTGGTGCTCAAGAATTCTATCTCTTATAAATAGTGCTGTGGCTTCTATTTGGGAGAGTTCCTGAAGCTTATGTCTAGATGAGCCCCCAAAGTTACATGTGTTTATAGGTGAGGCTTTGGGGAGAGGCTTGGATCGTGGGTATGTGATACTGGACTATAGATGTGTGACAACTAGATTAGAGGACTGGTTGGTTTAGCTTGGTTCTGGATGAGGATATGGGAAGGCCCATCGTGGGTGTGGGTGGCACCAACTAGTAGGGTATGGCCTGGATGGAATAAAAGGAAAGGGAGCTCACTGCTGGCCACTTCCTGTCACTCACTATTCATTTTCTCCTCTGCAATGCCCCTGTGCCAGGCCTCCTTGCTTTGGAGTCAGCCAACTATGAACTGAAAGTTCTATAAACTATGACATAAAATAAAACCTGCCCTCCTTAATTTGTGGTTGTTTAGTGTTTTGTTCCAGAAATGAAACAGAAGCTAAGACATAATGAATCTTTGAAGCTGACTGTATTTAGCTCACAGTTTGTAGAGATTTCAGTCCTTTGTTGGCTGTCTCCAAGACAAAGTGGCATGGCAGAGGGACATAGTGGAGGAGGGACATAGTGGAAGAGAAACATCTCAGGACACAGTGGCAGGAAGAAGAGAGAAATCAGGGGAGGAGAGAGGGAGATGCAGTACAGTGGGAACCAGAAATTTGTTAGTTACATTCCTAGAGCACCCCAAACTGAAAAAGCACAGATTTCAGATACTGTCAGAAAAATGCCTGTTTTTATATTTAAGGCCTAAATATGTTGTGTTTCCCACAGTTATATAATTTAGTTTAATAAAATATTGCGTTAGAAAAGCCTTAGATGGTGCAGGGTGTTTTGGTAGCACCTTAGGGATGGTAGAGCTTTAAGAAGAGCAAAAGCAAGACTACTCCTGATAGCTACAAGTTCCATAGCCACCTATTAGGATACGGGAACACGGGTGCTTCTGCCAGAGGCGGGTTACAGGGCGGAAGCCAATCAGCTGCAAGGAGAACTGAATAACACGCTGGCATTGGTTCTTGCAAACCTCCTGCCAAAGAAATAGTTGCAGAGGATATTTGTGGTTTCCAGGAAGTTGTAGGGATTTCTGCGAACAATTATTAGTTAGCTTCTAAGAAAAAACCCACAAACAACTGAAATCAAAAACTCTGAACCCCAACTTGGGGTGGAAACATTATACTTAACACAAGGAAATAGAAATGCCAAAAATGAGACAAATGAGCTACACCAAAGAGCCAGGAATCAAAAAGAACAATTGCAGCTATGTCAGTAAGGAAAAAATTAAATACGAAGACAAAAATGATTATAAAGAAACCCACAAGCTTATTTAAAAATTAGAATGACTGATATACTCATCAAAAACTTATAGGTACCTAATGATAGAGCCCCAAACATGTAAAATGAAAGGTAATTCATGGAGTACTCATTACTTTAGAATATGAACTAATGGAGATATATTATTTATGTGGGCCACAATATTATTTGAATCACAAGAGGAACTTCTTTTATAAGAGTTGCTAATGTTAACTTTTT
>PVIR01020284.1:0-30849 GCA_004026965.1 Petromus typicus
TAATGGAGTGAAGGGGGGAAAATAATGAGATTATAACAAAAAGAATGGAAACAAAGTTTATGTACATGGGGTGGGGGTGGGAGGGCGGGCAGGGTTATGGGGAAAAATGAGAATTAAGTTGTGTCATATACTGGTACAAATTCTCATTGTTGAATGCAATCATGATGTATATATGTAATGTACCAATAAAGATTTCAATAAAAAAAAAGTCATAATAGGATGACGGACACTGGGCCTTCTAGGTGAAGCTGGGAGCCCTGCCCCAAATCACTCTAGCTGGTTCTGGGCTAGTGATATGGAAATTGTCCAGGGTGTTTAATGCCCCGATCTGTGTGTGTGTGTGTGTGTGTGTGTGTGTGTGTGTGTGTGTGTGTGTGTGTGAGAGAGAGAGAGAGAGAGAAACAGAGAGAGAGAGAGAGACAGAGAGGGCGTGTGTAGGAGCCTATCCGCCGCTTTCACACCCTTCCTCGGGGTCCCCCTGTTCCTGGCGTTGATCTGGGATTTGAACATTTACTTTACATTTGCTCTTTCTGGGAAGAACATAGTGACACAAGTCATGGTCGCCTCACACTCCCCCAGGGCCGCACATCAGATGGGCTCAGTCGTGTCTCAGGAGTTGCTGGCAAACAGCAGACATCACACCCGAATCCTGCTGAGGCCAGATTCAAGACATCTCATTTTCTTTAGCTGATCACGTTGCTTATCCATCTCAACCAAAAAAAGAATCTGAGTCAAACTTGTATTATGGGCTCACAGATAATGTCTCTGACCTGATACTTTTCTACCCTGTGGGACCATGGGAAGAATCAAGAAAGTGTCACAGGAGTCACTGGTGAGGGGGATACTGAGGTCAGAGATGAGATTGTGGGGAGAACAGTCCCGGGACACCATGAGAACAGGTGTCACCAGCGGCTCAGAGATCAACCTGGGGCCCTGAGCCTCTGGCAGAATGTTGTTCTGACAAAAGACATCACACACACACACACACAGTTTCACATATGCACACACACACCTTCCCGATGCATTCTGGAAACGCATCTCAGGCATTGTTAGAAAGGTTTATTTACCGACATTAGATCCTGCCATGAGCCATACATAGACTTCAGGACGATAAAAGTGCTTAGGGCAGGAAAGATCAAAACATCGCCTGTCTCCCAGGACCACCAAAGGAACGTCTCTGCCCAGCTCTCACACACTGCTCATCACTGTGACAACATGCCAAAAATAATCTCCCAGCTACCAACCGCTTTGAAGTCAAAAACATTCCTGATTTAAACTTTCCCAAAGTCAAGGGCTTCAAAAACCTTTTAAGGTCAGAAAAGATCACCAGGGAGCTGAGGGGATAATGGGAGGCACAACACGCCCAGCGGCGAGCATCCGAGCATCACAGGGCTCTGCAGCTCAGCTCCGCTTCGGAATAGATTAAAAACCCCCAGGTCAGGAGCCGCTCCCTTTCTCATCGCACGAGTGCTGCAGCCCCAGGGAGCAGCTGAGCCGTGTTATTTTCAGATGAGGCCGCTGAGCCGCTGTGAGCCTCTGCGCCTGAGACCCACCCAGGGATCAGGGGCTCCCCGCCGGCGACTCTCAGTCCCCAAATCCGTATTTCAGCAAGCCCAGGCCAAACTGATAGAAAACAGTGCAGTGTACGTGTAACTTGTGGTCGTTGTGGCTGCAGATCAGAAAGGACGTTTGTATTTGTCTCGCTGCCGTCGGGTTGACTGCCTGGAGCGCCGGCTCTCGGTCTCCACCGCCTGAAGGAAGAGAACCGCAAAGCGCCCCGCACTGCGCAGTCACGGCCGCTGAGTGAGTCTGTCTATCTAGTTCCTGTATTTCTGAAACAGCACACGGCTCCGATCCTGTTTCCCTACCACAGCCCTGACACCTGACTGTGAGTCTGTCCCCCGTGGCCGGAGCCCAGCGGCAGAGCACGCGCCCATCCTGGCGCAGGCGTTCTCCTGTGCAAAGGCAGCGTCTTCTCCAGGGGGCCCGAGGCTGGCGCCCTGCTCCCCCTTCCCTGTGACTTAGCCGGCTGCTCAGAGACGCAGACAAATGCTGTCTGAAGAACGCCACTGTTGCTAGGAGAGAATGAAAAAGAAATAACTCCCTGTCACAAAGGTGGCCAGGAAAAAGGCCACCGAAGGCTGGACAACACAGGGGAGGCGTTTCTGTGCCCACCAACACCGCAGTGAGCCCACATTAGCTCTTCACCCGCTGAGGGGGAGACGCTGGCCAGGCTCTGCATAGCAACAGGTCTTATTTTAATGTCTTTATAGCTTTGAAATTCTGTCTTAATGTGGGAGAACCATGTAAAAATCAGGAAACAAATGCCCATTCTGGCCGTAACTGTGGCCAGCACTGATATCAAAGCAGTGAAATGCCTCTGCGGAGATTGTTCACCGGCCCTGCGGCCCGCAGCAGATGCTGAATTATGTGGACGCTGAATTATTCATTTGCTCCTCCCTGTTGATAGCCATCTTCGGCACAGAGAGGATCTCAGTAAGACGTGTGTAAAAAAGATTTCAAGGCCCCTGTGAGGCCGAAGGTGGCAGACACAGAACCCAGTCTGCAGCGTCTTCATTGGCTGGACCTCAGCATACACTGTGTTTTCCTGTCTCAGATCTCTGCTCCTTTATTCTCTCTGCTTGGAAAGAGCACAAACAGCATGTCATGGAGGTAAGACTGTCCTGAGCAGGTCTGGAAAGGAATCAGCCAGGAATCTGGATGCTACAAAACAGGCAATAGGGAGTTATTGATGGTTTGTGAACAGGGGCGTGATTTGAAATAGGAATTTAATCCGACCTTCATAGACCCTCAGGCTGCAGGGAGTGTTACTCCCAAAGCCCTCCCTTCTAGACTTCAAAATGGAAACCGTGTTGGACCATCCAACACAAAGCATTAGATATGTTGCCGTCGGAAACACTTGATTCTTCTAGATCTTCTCAAAGTAAAATTCTAAATGCACTTTCAAAAATCCTTTTCTAGGCCTTTTCTACTTCTTCTTGTTACCCAACACTGAAATGGCGCCTTTCAAACAAAGTCATTATTTTTTTTTAGTGGGGAAGGGGTTAATTTGGCTTACAGTTCAAAGAAGTTTCAGTCCAGAGTCAGCGGACTGCAAGGCAGGGATGACAGATAGGCACGGCGGGGCATAAATGGCATGGTGCGCCCCGGGCAGCAAGGGCAACGAGGGAGAGTTCGCCAAGTCTTTCCGCCTCTTTGGGAAGACATCTAAACACAAACCAGAACATTACACTCTGGAACCCCCAAAGATTCGTGCATATCCCTTTACTCAAAGAAGCAGTTAGTCTGTCTATAAGAGTTGCCAAAGTCCTAAGACTTTCAGCATTGCTGAAAGTCCAACTCTATGAAAAGGACGTTCCACACATCCAATATTCAATGGCACAAGATAGACATTATCATTGTAAAAGGTACAAAAAGGAGGATACCGAAGAATGGGCCTAAAGTAAGTCCAAAATCCAGAAGGACAAATATTAAGTCCTGTAGTTCCATGTGTAGAATCCAAGGCAGTGTGTGGCAAGTTGTGAACTCCGTGTGGGGTGGGCGGCTCCGCCCCTGAGGCTCTGAAAGCTGAGATAACTCTCAAGGGCGCCTCCGCGGGCCGGCTCTGCTCCCTCCTCGCAGTTTCCCTTAGCTGATCCGCTGTCCTGGCTTCTCCAAAGCTCTGCGGTCTCCACTGCACCTTTGGCTTCACTCTCGCAGCTTCGCATACTGTCCTCCTCGCAGGGGCACACCGCCTGCCTCCCAGGCCTTCTTCTGAAGTGTGAGTGGAAGGCATCCTGACCCCACACTCTTGCATTCCTCGCGCACCTATAACCAGCACTGTGTGGATGATGCCAAGGTCGGCTGACAGCTGGAGCAGTAGCCGGGCTTCCCTTTTTCTTTGCTGTAGGGGTCCAGTGCCTGTTAAGCAAACCCCCAGAAATAGCTTCCCTAGGCTGCTGCTGTTCTGGAACATGGTGCTCTGGGGCTTTCTCCTCAAAGCAAAATCTTTCACCTTTACAACTCTGAGACCCAAAGAGTGGACTCCTGCGCCTTCTGGTGATGCCCTCAGGCCATCTTTTCTATTTCGTTCCTTTCAGCAGTTAAGATCTGCTTTACCCTATTTTTGCAGTCCAGTTTATTGGATCTCCCTTTCTGACCAAATTCAAAACATTTTAAACCATTCAACTGGGCTCTCTGCTCTTGATTCTCAACATAGATCCAGCGAAAAGCCCCCAACTGTAGCCATGCCACTGGTTCAATATTTGACTGCCTTGAAATTTCTTCTGCAAGATTAATTAGTCCTCTGCCCTCCTCCCCCATCTCAGGCTCAGGCCAAACTCTCGGGACAGAAACAAAATGCAGACGAACTTACTGCCAAGCCATAACACACATCATCTGGAGTCCAGCAGCCATTGCGGTCCTTCTTCCTAGCAGAAGCCTCCCCCGCCTGGACTTTATAGCTTTCTTGTCTACTGAGCTCTGACCCAAATCTCAGAACCGTACAGCCGAAGACACTTCAGCTCCACCTCCTCAGCTGACAACTCTGGGTCGTTCAGCAAAATCTCCGAACACTAGCAAAATTCACACAAACTTTCTCCTAAGTCTTCACACATGTTGTCCAGAGGCCAGCGCTAGTGCAGCCCTTCCGGCAGATACCCTATGTCTGGTCTTCGCTGAGCTCTGACCAGAATCTCCACAGAAAGCAGCCTGTGGTGCTCCTGCTCAGCTTTGTCACCAGCATCTCCGAATCATTCCTAACTCTCCCTCTTCCCATAAGCCAGTTCCTAAGATCGGTGCGTGCGCCACACGGCCAACATAATGTCACAGCAATGTCCCCACTTCTCTGGCACCAAATTTCTGTGGTAGTTACTTTTCTCTTCCTGAGACAAAATACCCAACGCCCAAAGTTATTTGACTCACAGTTTGTAGAGGTTTCAGTCCAGAATCAGCGACTCCAAGACAGGGATGAAAAGCAGGCAAGGCAGGGCACAAACAGGATAGCTCACACCAGGCAGAAAGGGTCACAAGGGAGAAATAGCATTAAAAAAAACCCCAAACCTATAGAACTCTCCCAAAAACTTGTAAAATTTGAACATGTCAGTTTAATTGAAAGAGTAGATATTGCTCAATAGCTTATAGCAAAATTATATGAGATGGTTAATTATTTCAGAATAAATCCTCTTGCTTTCATTGAGCAAAACTGATGTATTGAGAATACCTGTGTGGCAATGCTGCAGTATGTCCGGAGTGTTCTTAAAGCCCTTAAAAGCTATACACATGGGGTGTGGGATACAGCCCAGTGGTTCCGTGCCTGTCTTGAAAGTGCAAGGGCCTGGGTTCGATCCCTGGTAACCACCTAAAACAATACTGAGTGTGGAGACTCACACACCACATACCACAGTTCGGGTTGTGGTGGCTCACACCTATAATGACAGCACTTGGGAGGCAGAGGCAGGAGGACTGCTGTGAGTTTGAGGCTGAGCTCAGGGCCAGCCTGAACTATAAAGTGAGACCCTGTCTCAAAAAAAAAAAAAAAAAAAGCTACCCACATGAAACTGTAAGGGAATCTTGATTTTTTATATATAGCGCAGTAGACTAGAGCCTTACTAAGTTCTGTGGACAAGAAGGAAAACCACAAGCCACGTTGTCATTTTTCAGCATTCAACACTAGGCACTGTGTCTGCTGAGCTGAATCCTTCAATTTGCCAAATTCTAGTTTAAAAGTAAAAGTATATTGACTTTGTAAGGGGTCTTCAGCCCTAGCTTATTTTATCAATTAAATATGAAAATGAGCTATCATAAGCATTCATCGTAAGAAACAAAAATCAAAACTAAATCCACAGCGTGCCACAGAAACAGAGACTGTGTTTAACACAAAGGCCTTTGCTGAGTGGAGCCAAGGCCCTGAAGAAATACAGCTATTTCTATGGGGTCACCATTTCAAATCCCAGGTTAAACAAAAGGACGAAGTTCCATTATCTTTCAGGCTTTACCAATCCAGGATAAATTGCCTATGTTTGTCTATTATTCATCGTCATTGTTAAAAGTAAGGCTTTGTTACTGACAAGGGTAAAACTTAGCTGGGCAGATCAATAGAATTATTTCTTTCCTCAGACAATAGGCAGTATGAGGATAATGAGTTGTAATGATTTTTTTTAAAAGAAATTCTGCCTTTCATTAGCAGTTCCCATTCCAGAAAAGCTCTTTGAGCTGCCTGACAAAAGACCACACCTAAAGTTTCATATCTTCTTGTGTCAGAGATTTTCTGCAACTCTGAAACCTTTCTAAAAGCTGAGCTCAAAATGCAGCTCTGTGTACGCTTTGTTGTCCAAACCACAGGAAAGCCTTCATAATTACTGCTCCTCAGATCCACAATAGGTCAGCACTGTACCTCGCCTTACTACACTGGAGACTATCAGTAGTCGCAGAATCAGAACAGAAAGAATAAAGCAGACGTTGAACAATCTTCGGCAGCAAGAATAACAGTTTTGCTCTCAGAAGACAGACTTCTCGGGCTGGCTTCACACTTTGGCCACACGTGCTTTCTTTGGAAAACACTTGTCATGAGATTTTAAGATCTGTTAAAAAAAAAAAGTGCAAGAATATTCTTTCTTTCCTACCTCACAAGGATGTTGGAGAGATTAAAACTAGATAGCTGTGAAATTGATTTTAAGTCTCTTGGGAAAGACTAAAGAAAGATTTTGTAGATAAACTTGTTCCTTGCAACCATAAAATAATTGTAGTGACCTCTTCTTAGCTATTTCTCCTGTAAGTCCGGGGTGCTGCTGGCAATGCACTTATATCCATTGTCTCTATTAAATAGCTTTTTCTATTCAAAATCCAAGATATTTAATACATGACTGGCCAAAAGAAAAAAAAAACTTGCATGATCCCTGCAAACCCTTTTGGGATTAGCCAGAAGACAAATTCCAGCAGCCCTGCCTTGACTCAGAGAGGAATTATTTCCCTATGGCCCGCCCCCTCCTCGCTTCCTGTCCCGTGCTGTCTTCACTCAGCGCTGTCTGGATTCTATTCTGTGGTCGAAGCCTGTATGAGGAGAGTAAGCCCCCTGATTTCAGACAAACCGTCCTTCGAGCCTCTGTGCCCCGAGCTCAGACCCAATATATGTGGATTTTCCAAACATTTACACTCTTTTCTCCTAAATTTCCCAATTCCTGACTCTACCTGATCAAAAGCAACCCTGCAGTACATCCGGGTGAGGCTGTGAGGCCCTAGTGCCTGCTCCAAGGGCTGCTCCTTCTAGAATGCCCTTCCTTCATCTGCATCTCCTTCCGACTCTGCTGCGTACCCCCCCACAGCTTGTCTGGTACCTTCTCGCCCATAAGCTGCCCAGAGTGAGTAGAACAGAGAGGCCTCCTGGTAAATGTGAGAGAGGAGCTCCCCTAGGGCTGTACGGCACTTCGGGTGTTTGGGGAAAGCAAAACATAGCCTTAAGGAAATGAAATTTTAAAAGTTGAATTTTAGCTAAAGTGGAGGGGTAGTAAAGTCAAGGAAGAGACACTTGACAGTTCTAAGGTCCATATTCCCAAGAGATTAAATCCCACAGAGCCCATCCCTGAGAGGGTCTAGGAAAAGTACCTATGGGTTTCAACACCTTGGAGTACAGAAAGACCTGGTGCAACAAGGTTAAAAATAAATGTGGGACAATTCACAGACTCTACTACATCATATTTCTAATTAATGAGGTTTCAGTAAACTAAAGACTAATCAAGGTATTAACATACTTTAACTGTGGAAATGTTTTCTTTAGTACTTTGTACATTTCCTTGACTCAGTAAAAAAAAAAAAAGACTATAATATCTTTCTTCTCAACCCAAAATCATAATCATAAACATAAATTATTTTACTGTGCGTTTTAATAGCAGTCCCCTCAGCAGCTCTGAGGACAGATAGGGATATGTACGTCCTGTACTCCGCACACCCGTGCAGGGTTGACTTCTCTCTCACCCTCACGGCTGACTTGGCCTCCAGCGCTCCCAGGAAGGCTGTAGGCCAGCTGAGCATTAAGCTTTTCTGATTAAAGAGAAAGCAGAACTACACTCCTTCATGCTGGAGAAGAGCACGTTTTGGAAACTCTGGGAGAGTGCGAAGGCTGCACAGATGGGTGGCATCACCCGGCTTGTCGCCACCTCGCCTCAGATCCTCTGCCGGGCTTCCCCGCTTCCGTTTTCTCAGGCATGATCCAAGTCTCTGTCTGTAGATCTTCTTGGTAACTTCGCTAAGAAGTTTATTTCCAAATCCTTACTAAAAGCTAACATGTTATGGTTTGATTCAAGAATGTTCCCCAGAGTTTTAGATGCTCAGAGGTGGGGCTTTTAAAAGGTGATCGGACCACAGAGGCAGGTTACTCGACTGGCCAGTGCAGCTGCCCCTGTGCTGGACAGGAGGTGGGGCTGGGCCTTGAAGGGAAGGTCTTCCTCCCCAGCTCCCCCTGCCTGCTTCCAGCCGCCCTCAGCCCTCAGCCCTCAGCCGCTGCCCCCTTCTCAGGTACAGGCCCCGACGTGCCCTTCCTGCCCCGGGCCAGCCAACGCTGAGCGGAAACAAACCTCACCTCCTTGAAATTGTGCGTGTTGCGTAACTGTGTTCCCGCGTCGTGAAAGTGTCTAAGGCTCGAGATAACTAAAAACTGAAAGACTCAAAATTATTCTAGTTTCCAAACTGTAGTTCCCTTAAAATATAGGGAGGGGAAGCTAAGAACGATGTCTTCTGGGTTCAGACGTACTTAACTCAAGCCAAGTACTTCTGAGCCCGGAGGACAAAATCACAGCCCCTCCACTTCCCTTCTCTCCCAGGTTAAATTTCACTCCTCAGCCAAGAAGCTCTGCAGCTCCCTTTTCTCTGATCAGACATATTCTGTCTTTCTTTATTTATTTATTCCCCACGCATGGGTCATACATCACAGCAGCCAGAAGCTCCTTTTCCAACAATGAGAGAAAAAAACTGCATAAATTACAAACGCCATATTCCTAGAGATGTCAGAGAGGTCTGTGGAAGCGATGGAGACCGGAAGACTGGAATTCAGGAGAGGACTCGCGCCAGGCTTTTTCTTTCTCTTGGAAGCATATGTGAGTTGGGTGTACAGGTTCAGGCAGAGGGACTTTAACAGAGGAAAATAAACAAATGAAGTTGCTGGCAGCCCTTATGGGGCTGAGGTTACTTACTAGCTGGTATGCACCTCGAGTGTGTCTGGCTTGGCTGGGCGCTCCCCCGAGACATCTGTTGAGAGCTGGGGTTATGCGGAAGCACCTAGGATGCTAGGCCAGTGTTTCTAAAATCTCCTGTAATCCTGTGAAGTTTAGAAGTCAAAATAGGCCGCATAAACCAACAGTAGTGATGAGCATAGAGATTTGCAATATATACAGTTATATAGAGAGTCACGGTGTTGCCAAAAATAGAGAGGTTAAATGGAATAAAACTGTCATATCTTTATTGTGTGAAGAGGAAAAAGTCGTCATCTAAGGTAGGTTTTAATAAAACAGGGAATCCTATGGTAAGTTCTTTGGCAACTTATAAAAGCATTATGTAAGAATTTTAAAAAACTGTTCAGCCTTTAAGCTTAATTTCCAGAATCAAAATTAATTAATTGATAATAAACTAAAACACTGGAAAAAAATAAAATTATTGCATAACAAACTCATACAAACAACTAAGAGAAAATCTGACCTACCTACTATTTTGAAATGAACTAAATATGTGGCATGTGCAAAGAGAAGCTGTTTCATAGAAAAAAGGAGTCAAGTAAACAGCAAGCATAAGAAAATGTGCTCAGCATCATTACTCATTCAGGAGATTCAAATTCCAGCCACGGCGAGAAGCTCTTCCCCCTCAGAATGCCTAAAATGACAGTTTCTGACGATACCAAGTGTTTGTGTGAATGTGGTCGTCAAAGGTCTGTACATCCTGGATGGAAGGCAAGTGATATGCTCATTGTGGAAAGCTATACGATAGTCACGTTAAACAGACAGGTACCGGAAGGCCACAGTTCCATTCTTGGGGTAGATTCCCAAGAGAAATTCATGTTTATGCTTTCAATTTGATGTTTAAGAAACAGACATAACATTCAGCATTATTCATACGTTCTAAATACAGTCCAAATGTATCGACAGGGGAGTGAGTGGTTCCATTCAAGACATATTTCTACAACAGTGATGAAAAACAATGAAATATTGCTACACTCCAGACACAAGTTTACAGACAGACTCATTATGTGAAAGAAGCCAGACACAAAAGAGTATGCATTAAATGAGTCCATTTTACCTAAACAGGCCTAACTAATCCATGTGATAGAGATCAGAATAGTGGTTACCTTCAGAAGGACATGAATTGGAAGAGGCATGAGAAAGGAGCTTTATAAATTTATTACATCTTAACCTGTGTAAAAATTATGTGTGCGGAGGGCAGGGATTTAGCTTTTGGCTGGGTGGCAATATAAAGGTCACACTTTTTAGCTCTGTTGAAAGTGTCAAGCTCTAAATCGAGTCTCACTGGTCAGCTGAAGAATTTGTACTAAGGGATTTTGTAATCCTTTAAGACCTGAGACCCTGGCGATGCCGGCTCTGGAGACACACACGCCACAGCTGGCATCTAGAGGCTTAAACAGAGAAAGCCAGATAGGAGACTGGACGCTGAGAAGAGCAGACACCAAAGCCTCGAGGGGGCCGGGTACACCTGGGAAGTCATGGAGAACGGCCTCGGGCCTAGTACAGCCTGACTTGACTTGCAATCTGTTCCACGGTCAATTCTGCATCCCCAGAAACTATACATTTGGGAAAAAAGCACAGTGTTTAGATGACAGGAAATAAATGTGAAGTGGAGAATTTCAGATTCCTAAATAAAAGTGTGTGGTGTTTTTTTTTTTTTTGATGATGATGCTTTTTATAGTATTAAATCCATTGTTTTGGAATGAACTCCTATTAGGCCAAACAGACCAAGCTACAAATCAAAAAGGGAACTCTTGGTAAAGGTCCATGTCATCAAGCTGAACTAACCCGTTTGACTTGTGGAGAAATCAGAATTAGAAAAGTAACAGTCAAACTTCTACAGCAGGACAGTTTCTTTTTCTCCTTTGGTACTGGGCATTTAACCCAGGGTTGCTTTACTGCTAAGATACATAGCCAGTCTCTGTCTGTCTGTCTGTCTGTCTACTTATTTATTTATTTAGACAGAGTGTCACTCAGTTGTACACACTGTGCAAATTGCAGTCTTCCTGTTTCAGCCTTCCAAAAAGCTGAGATGACAGGCCTGTCCCATCAAGCCTAGCAAAAGTTAGTTTCGATTGATGTGATGATAAATTCCCTAGACCTTAATCCTGGTGAGGAGACAAGCAGCCCAAGGCAAGCTGATGTTAACCAGATAGTTAGTTTTCTGTTGTTCTGACAGCTTGTTCTCACTTTAGCAGGAAAATAAGTCTGAAATGACCAGTCTGCTTTTAGCTCTCGTATTTTTGCTCTCTTCAGCTTTTCTCTGTCTAGAAAACCGATCTCTTCTGCCCAGTGCGTCAGAAGGCTACTTTATTTCATGGAACACAGTATTGCCTGACTCTAGAACAGAAAATAAAGCTAATTAAAACTATTAAACTAAATTTGAGTAATTTCGTCCCCTGACAGTCACTAAAGAGTAAAATCTAAACATCACAGAGCAAATCCAGCATTTGGAGACTTATGGCTTTGGCTTAAAAATATTTTCTTTGCATTTCTCATCACCAAAGTGAAATGCTTGAGGCAGCTGTATGTTCTTATCTCATTTGTGTAGATATCTTCTGTTCCCTGGGAAACTAAAGCACGGATACAGGAAAAGGCCTGGTACTGCTTTTGCAACAGTATTTTCATATATAGCGCTAGCTCCTGAGCACTTTATTTGTTCCTGCTCAAGATCTTCTTATAATTAATTAATGCAGACCTCAATAATGCTGATTTTGTTCTTTCATATAATTGAGTTATGGCTCAAACCTGTAAGTTATAAGTAAAGTCTGTATTTAATTTCCTGTCTGTGGATTTCTATAGGGAGATATTTTATCATCGTTGCCTTTTCTCCTTAAGTCAATTTATGTGGATTCCCTCCTTTCAAGCAAAAAACCTTTATCCAAATCAGCTTATTAAAAATAAAAAGTGGATCATTGTGCTGAGGAAACAGTTCAACTATCCACTAGACCCGAGGTCGGCTAACTGATTGTGCCGAGACATCGGCGACAGCAAAGGTGATCTGTGGGCTGTGCGGTCGGCAACTTGACTCAGAGACTCAACCACTGTAGCCCGACAGCCATCAGAGACAGTGTGCGAAGCAGTGGCCGAGCTTGTGGAAGGCACGGGTTGTAGTTCACTGTGCTGGGCTATAAGCCCCCTGCAGGCACGCACCTGTCTTGTTTGTGCTCGGCTGGAGACACCCAGCTTGGCATTTGACAACATCTGTGAAATGATTGAGTGCCCAGATGTTTAATGCAACATCAATGGAAAGATCACCCCAGTGTAAATCTGAAAAACAATAGTGAACCCCATTCCGCAGGATCTCTTGTGGGCTTCCTGTAAAAATCCATCTCCTACTACATTCTCAGAGCTTGACTTCCCCACAGCCAGTAAGGGCTTCAGGACTTCAGGCTGCCCAGTGATCTAACCAGCAGGAGGCCACCCAGTCTGCGCCCCTTCCCGGTCTGCAGGCCTCGCTGGAGCTGGTCCACTAAGCTGGGACCGTGAGTAGAAGGTGCCGTCTGCTCTGTGAGCAGCTTGCAGCTTTATCTCTTCGGCTTGTGTTCTCTGTAACTCCAGGCCTGACTGACTGGGATTTCCTGCCACAAAAGGAGCAAGATAAAAGATGAAAACATCAGGCTTGTATCTGGGAACTGCTTTGGCCAGAGAGCCTCCTGGTAAGCGGCCTCCTCTGTCACCCTTCCACCCTGCCCCCTGGCTCGTGCTGTCCAGCTGGCCACCGACAGCGCTTTTCCTGTGTCTGGTCTTTGGCTATACCTTAAAGTTAGCCTGGGAGCTAAAAACAAATGCAAACAACAAGCCGACACCCATGCCCACCTCCAGACCAGGAGGGCGGGGAGGACAAGTGGGCATAGTGGTTTCAAAGCCTCCCCAGCATAACTTGATGATTTTATTGTGCATTGAGGATAAAGAGGCACAGGTCTTGATTTCTAGCCCATGAGAATTGCCTGGCAAGTTTATTTTGTTTTAGAGAAATGCTTGAGCCCTGTTTCAGATCTCATAAATCAACACCTCACAGAGTGTGGGACTTGGACGTGTGCACTTTGGAGAGTTTTCCGAGGAGCAGAAGGGCTGCGACCAAGTCCTGACTTAGGCTCAGCAAGCGGAGGCTTTAGTCTCTGGAGCGCACAGGCTGGGAGAGAACCCAGGCTGGGACAAAGACGGGTGGCAGCCCCTGGCCTGTGAGTGGTGATCCAGGCTGCCAGCTCGGTCCCAAAGACCTGGGTGTTCAGGGAGGCACCTGTCACCTCGGTGCGGGGATACGAGCCTGTCTGTGCACCAGGCTGGCGCTGTCAATTCTATAGATGTGGTTCGTCTTCTGCCTGGGCTCTGGGTGTACTGCCGGTTTCTGTGCAGGCACTGGGAGCCTGTGTTGAGTCGCAGGTTGCTTCCTTGTAAACTTGAGCCCCTCTCCCACCCTCAGCGTTAACTCTTGTCTTATATTTTGTTACTATCTTGTCTTTAAAGTCTTCCAAACTGGCTGTTGTTATAGGCATTTTTGGTTTTTTGTTTGTTTGTTTGTTTTGTTTTTGTTTTTTTGTTGTTGTTGTTGTTTTGTTTTTTGGAGGCAGGATCGCCTGTGTGGCTCAGACTGGTCTTGAACTTGCAATCCTCCCACTTCGGCCTCCCTGATGTTTCTGCACCAGTTGTTATCATTAACTTTAAGTATCAGTAACTATTCAGGTGTATTCATACATCTGTCAATATGGATATGTATATAAGCACAGATATGCCTAAAATATATTGCATATGTTACACACAAGTTTGTGACGATAGATGTGGCCTTTTACATCTAAATTCTGCCTCTGAGTTCAATGTCCTTCCTAAAGTGTATATCTCTCCCCTCAGGTACAGGGCTGTTAAACTCTCTTGGCCATTGCAAATGTCTTTATTTACATCTTATTCCTAAACTTATGTGAGCTGTGTAGTGAATTTTGGGCTTGAAATGATTCACCTGGAATCTTGAAGATCTGGTTCCATTGTGCGCTGACTCTCACTGCTGCTGCTAAGGATGTGCTGTCAGTCTCATTTTTGCCTTTTGTGGGAAACGGACTTTCCCTTTGTTCCACAGTTTACCTTTAGATACTAGGGACTGAATCCAGGATCTTCACACTGAGCTATATCCCCAGTCTTTATTTGAGATAGGATCTTGTTGTATTGCTAAACTGCCCAGTCTAATCTCAAATTTGTGTGATCCTCCTGCCTCAGCCTCTGAAGTACTAGTAATACAGGTGTGTGCCACCACATCTGGCTTGGAGTCATTTTTTCTATCCTACTTCTTCAGTCTGAGGTTTCACCCCTCAATTAATCTGGCATTTTTCAGGCATCATTAGTTCCCCTCTTCCACTCTCTATTCTGTCCTTGGAAATATATTCACAAAATACTGGCTATAATTGTGTCAGGGAAGAATTATGGGGAATATTTGTTTTTCCACTATATACAGACTTAGAATGATTATATTATATATTATAAAACTACAGTTATATAATTTTTCAAAGGAATAATGTGAAAAAGAAAGCAGTTTGCTGTTTGGGATAGTTTGGAGGACATCGAGACAAAATATCTGGACACCTGCATCTTAGAGGAGGAGTTTATTTCAGTTCATTATTCAGTGAATTTCAGTTCATGGTTGCCTGGCTCCAAGACAGAAATGGAAGAGGAAACCTGTCCTGCATAACAGCCAGGAAGCAGAGCGAAGGAAGTAGCTGGGAACAACTTCCGGGTCACAGCCCTGGCTTCCGCTGGGGTCAGCACAGGTGCATATGAAGTCATCAGTGGATCCACTGCTGAGAACAGCACCGCCATGATCCAGTCACCTTCTGCAGCCCCATTTCTGAACTGAAGACTTTTAGGGGACATTTTAGAGGTAAACCCTGACAGGAACTTTGCCAAGATTAATTTCAATTGCGGATTACAGTGGAAAGTAAAATGCAAAGGATCAAAGCTGGAATATACTGTACAGAAACAAAGAGCAGAAATGATGACAGTTCTTTCAAGAAGCTTATCTGCTGGTTTCTCAAGAAAGGAAAGTAGGTTTTAGCAGACATCCCTGCTCAGTATTAACGGGCTACGGGAGATACATGTTTCTTGGCTTCTGCAATGTGGCTACATTGTTTTACATCAGGAAACAGACCAAAGCCTATGACTCAAATGGGCATGTCAGCTCCCATAGTGGGCTGATTGTTCCTTTGCTAACGGCTGACACTGAGGCCTAAGTCCTGGTCTGTGAAGTGGCAGGGACCTGCTGAATTGCGTGCAGCTGAGGTCAGCATGACCCTAGTTAAAATCCTTCCCCTGAGTTATTTCTTCTCACTGACCTCCTGGGCTACTTGATGACTGCACTGGGTCCCAGTCAATTTCTTCTGTCTTAGCAAGATAAGCAGGACCTATTCCCTACCAGCCCTGCCTGCGGCCATCATGCCGATACTGTGGTGATTCACAGGCAGCTAAGACCTACTGCAGAGGTCTCTGGTGATGTCCCTTCCCTGTTCCTTACTTAAGGTGAACATGGAAGTGAGATTCTTCAAAAGGTCAGATGCTGAAGGACATAGGCCTGAGAGTGAGGATGACTGATGAGCCGAGCCCCAGAAGACTGGAGGATGCACAAGTCCCTGGGGAGGCGGGGTGGGGATTGGTAGGGAGAACGCTTCCTCTGAGACAGCCAGCAGCAGCAGAAGTGGGCATGAGAACACTGCAGATGTGGCTAGAGACTGACGGAGTTCTCACCTCATGGCCTTGACTGTTGGCTACTTTCTGGCTAGGCAGCAAGATCTTTTGCTGATGGGAAGTGAGAAATGCATGACAGAAAAACAGCCTGAAGAGAGGGTGGGTTTACATAGAAGAGAGCTGACCAGGACAGTGTGAAATATACCACCAAGGACCGGGGAGTTAGCTCAGTGGTTCCAGCGCCTGTCTTGCAAGCGCAAGGGCCTGGGTTCGATTCCCCGGCAACCACATAACAATACTGGGTGTGGAGACCCACACCCAGCAGCAACCAGTACCACATACCACAGTGCCGGGCGTGGTGGCTCACGCCTGTCATCCCAGCACTCGGGAGGCAGAGGCAGGAGGATTGTGATGTGAGTTTGAGGCTGAGCTCAGAGCCAGCCTGAACCACAAAGCGAGACCCTGTCTCAAAAAACCTAAAAAAAAAAAAAGAAATATACCACCAAGTAAAGCATGGAAGATGGTGAATATAAATTGGTGGTGCCTCAGATATACAAAATTCATTCATCTAATCAAGGGATATTTATTAAATGTCAATGGAATGACAGGCAAGATTCCCAAGCAGGGAATAAATGATGAACAAGACCTATCTTCATGGGGAGACACAGCACACACGTACATATTTAATGTTAGATGCAGTTATGTGCTATGAAGGAGAAACATTTTTGTTTTAAAGTGGAGGATCAAAGGCTGCCATTTTTTAGGGGCTTATTGGTCAGGTCCCTCTGGGCAAGGTACTTAAATAGAAGTGTGTGTGTGTGAAGTGAGGAATGATCCATGTGACCACCTTGGTGGGCATGTTTCAGGATGAAGGAAGGCACAAAGGTCTTAGAGGCAGGTGTGCTCCGCATGCTCCAGGAACTCCTAGGAGGCGGTGTGGAAGGTGCAAAGACAAGAAGGAGCTGGGAGCAAGGTTAAGTCTGAGATCCTCACCCAGATCAGGTCTTGTAGGGTGGGGGGCGTGGAAGGCACTGTGCGCTGTGTATGCATGCAGTGGGACGCTGCATCCAGGACGACAGCAAGGAACAAAGGGATGATGTGGTCTGACATCACTCCGGTGGTTGTGTGGGGAATAAATGGAAGACAGGGCAGGAAAGCAGACAGAGCCTGCAGTGAGAAGCTCTCTAGAGTGCTCCACTGGAAAAGCACAGTGGAGATATCAGGAAGGGGCAACTTTCTGTGCACACCTGGACGGCAGGTGTAGGATTTGCTAACAATCAGATGTGGGATGTGGCGACCACAGAGCAGGTGGCTCTGCCCCAGCATTTCCTTCTGGCCTGTGAGTGAGTGAATGGTGCTGCTGGGTGAATGGGTCAAGCTGGAGAACATGGGGGAAGAGAGGGTTAAATTGATACAAACAATGAGAAATCTGCAGTACGTTTGTTTGAGACATCTCCTCGACACTCACATGGATATGATGCATGTGCTGCTGTATACATAGGTCTAGAGTTCGGGGACAGGATCAGCATGGAAGTATAAATCTGGGAGGTATTTGCATATCCAGAGTTAGGGGTCTTGACGGAAGCAGATGGGAAATGAGTACACAAAGAAGATACCTGAGGGCTGGAGATTTAGCTCAGTGGCTCTAGCATCTGTCTGGCAAGCACAAGGTCCCAAGTTCGATCCCCAGTAGTAGCACATACCACAGTGCTGGGTGTGGTGGCTCACGCTTGTAATCCCAGCACCGGGAGGCAGAGGCAGGAGGATTGCTGTGAGTTTGAGGCTGGCCTGGGCTACATAGTGAGTTCAGGGCCAGCTTGAACTACAAAGCAAGACCCACACACACAAAAGCTAAGAAAAAAAATAATAAGATGCCTGAGGATGGAGCTCTGAGGCCAGTTAGCAGAAAGTGGGAAGATGTGGAGGGAAAAAAAAGGAAACTGAAAAGCAAACCCCAGTGAGCTCAGAGGGAAACCTAGAGAGTTGGCTCTCAGGAGCTAAAGGAGAAAAGAATGTCGGAAAGAGAAGCCCGGTACGGTGGTGCACACCTGTAATCCTAGCACATGGGAGGCTGAGGCAGGATGACTGTGTTAATTTCAGCCAGCCTGGGCTAGAAGCAGTGACCAGTTCAAGGGTAGATGGAACTACAGTGAGACCTGTCTCAGAAAACTAAAGAAAGAAAGAGGAAAGAAAGCAGAGCGTGATCACCGTGCTGCGGGTTGGCAGGGAGCGCAGGCATGGGGAGTGGCTTTCCTAGCTGGAGTGGGGCTCCTGGAGGATGGAGAAGGATAACCAAGAAATGGGACATTTAAAAGAAAAGACAAAGAAAGAAACTGTTATCTATCGAGCGCCTTCAAGGGTCAAGCGCTGTCATATGTACTGACTCTTTACTGTCTGAGACACCCAAGTCTCCACTGTACAGCTGAGAATGCAGCTGACTCTGAGCACATGCCTGGACCACATCGCTGGTGGATGCTTGGAAGTGAACTAGCTCCAGCTGAAATCTGAATCTATTCATTTGCATATATATATATATATATATATATATATATATATATATATATATATATGAGAAAGGGCACAGATATAAGTGTGCAGTTTATAAACTACACACACACACACACACACACACACACACACACACACACACACACACACAGAGATTCCCTTGAATCTTGATGGTAGCCCTGAGGCCAAATCCAAAGCGATGATATATAAGTGAAAATGTCGTGGGAGTTTTCTGGCCCTTTCCTGGGGTTGAGTGGTTGTGATGCCCTGGCCAGAGCCCCTGTGGCCATGTGGGCCCGAGCACGAGAGCCATGCCCTTGACCTAGCAGAGCGCGAACAGGATGCAGTCCGGGTGACCCATGGCCGTGAGGACCATGTCCGTGTTTCCCAGGAGACGGATCGGGAAAGAACAAGGAGGCCGAGGGGCGCATCTACCACAGTGACTGCGTTCCATCGCTAGACACACTGGCCTCATGGAAGGGAAAGGCTCAGATCCATGACAAGTTTGAGGGTGGCTCGATATCGTAAAATGTGCACCAGAGTAAAAATTATAATTCCCAGGCAAAAGGCACTAGGAAGTGAGCTGCAGGCCAGGACCACCTCTGGGCGGATGGGAGTCAATTGTTCTGCTGATAATTGAAGAAATATTGGTTGTATTTCAAAGGGATCTGGTTAACTCATTCCCTTGGGCTACTTAAGGCTATGATTTATAGGCAGCAAAGTCACTTAGGATAATAAAGCCCTTGGGCCTGCTGGCAAACTGCTGAGATTTTTCAGAAAGAAAGGCACCATTTAAACATCTCAATCAGCTTTTCTCAAGTGAATGATGTCCTTAGGAAATGGGTTTCAAATGCATCTCCATCCTTCACACCCTCAGGGAGAAAGATGAGAAGAATGGAGAAAAACTACAGCAAGATCCCCTCCATCCATTTCAAATATTTGACAAGTTCTGAGTCCTGGAACAGATTTTAAAGAACTACAACTCCCAGCAGGCATTGGGCTCACCATCCCTTCCTTTCTCTCTAGAGCTTGTCCTTGATGGAGAAAAATTGGTTCAAATATGAATTGATTTAAGAGCCTCTAGTCCATAAAAAGAAGAATATGTATATTTTAAAAATTCATTTTTCTTCTATGTAACCATGGACAACAGACTTTCTCTGCAGCTTCACTTCCCAAGCAGTAAAACCTCAAGTTTGGACACAGCCTTTATCTGCAGAAGAAGCACCGGGCTGCCAATGCCAAGTGCCCCTGGGTCAAGGGCCCAGCAGGCTCGCACAAAACGCAAAGTCCACACACTTGGAAACACGAACTAAAGGAAAAAATCAGTTGTCCTCTATGTTCAAAAAAAAAAAAAAAACCTGTTCTGAAATAGGATACAAGTAAGCAAAAAGAGAGTTCATTCTCAGGCTCTTGCATGGATCCAAGGAAGATGTCAACTTCTGTAAACATGGAACCTTTGTGGAAGACCACTCTCGATGGTTAATTTCACGTAAGTAACCATATAGCTGCTAATGTGTTGTTGTGGGCCTGTCTGTGGGGATCCAATGGAAGGGAAGAGATCCAGCTCAGCAGACTGACAGAGAAGGCTGCTCTGGCCCTGAGGCGCAGGACCAGCCCACCTGTGAGGGCCTGGTGAGAGCAAAGGGCAGGGAAGGGTGGATCTGCGTCTCTGAGCCTGGCATCTATCTTCTCCTGCCCTCAGAGGCCGGCAGTCAGGGCCTCCACCTTCGCTCTTTACTCTCCGGACCTGCCCGATTCTCCTGCTTCAGGCTGGAACCGCCCACCAGCTCTCCAAGGTCTCCATCTGGCACACAGCGAAGGTGGTGCTTCTCAGCCTCCGTAACCACAGAGCCAGTGCTTACAGGAAGTCTCCCGCAGTGCATCCACGTGTGTCCTGTTGGTTGTCAGAGAACTCTGACTAATCCATCAGCCAGGCGAGAAGAGCAAAGGCCATTTCCCCACAACCTGCTGGACACAGGGGTCCTCCGAAGTCACTTGCATTCAGCAGGGACAGGGAGGGACAACTATATTGCAGGAAAAAGCCTTCAGAGACGCTCAGTTTGGAGACTTTTGGCCCAGGGGACCCATCGAAGGGTTGGCTAAAGCAGGCCATCCTGGTTAGCAGTGCATACTTTGCTTTCTGTGCTAAGTTAGTAGGACAGGACAAAATTTGGGAGTGCTTTTGGTGATTAATTATGCCCTGGCTATTTTGTGCTGGCTGCTTAGCTTTCTGGATTGTTGCTAGAGATAGCAGTCCAGCCTCCTGCCTGTCTGGTGCACAGCAGGCTGGCTTCCTGCACTAGTTATTGTAGCGGGGGCTGGGGGAACTAGTTTCCGGGGCAGATGCTGCAGGATGTGGGCCAGAGCCCTATCTTTGTATGTGGTCTGGCCATTGTCCATAAGCACATTCGATCTCTCAGTTTCAGAATGACAGACAGACAGCCATCTTCGGGCAGCTAGTAACCAGAAAGCTGATTCCCAGGGTTCTAGGGAGCTGCTTTGGGTAGTAAATTCCTCTAGACCACTTGGCCCAGAGAGCCTAAAGATACACCTGTTCGCGTCAGCTCAGGGCAGCGAGGTGTAAGGAAGTTGCGGTCAGGGCCTTGGTGGGCTCTGGAAGGGGAGACGCTGCTCTGAGAGGCTCAGCCGGGCTGTCCGAGTCCTCAGGCGGCTTAGGACAAATCCTAGGCTGCCGCTCCCTCCTCCCCCAAAGGTTCTGACTTGGTAAAAGGGGCCTGGAGGTCAGAAGTCCTTCAAACTTCCCAGAGATGTAGCATAAAGCACGGGGAGCAGATGCTCAGCAGTCGGTGAGAAGGAACCGGGGCAGCCTCCATGAGGGCCTCGGGGTTTAGTCGAGTGAGGTTTCGCTGTAGAAGCCCCCAGTACACAGTGCAGCTTCGCCAAACCCACGCAAACGAGCCTGAAGCGACCCGGCCTCAGGTGTGAAAGAAGAACTGCACTTGAAATTGCCACTCCATTCTGAGCAGGATCTTTCATTTTTATTTCAAAACATGAAAACATTTATCTCGTCTTAAAACACCTACAATTCTCATGGTATGTGTGACAGTACGTTTTCAATCTGTACTGACATGATTCTCACATGCTTTAAGCAGAATGATTAAATGGTGACCATCTAAACTCCAAACCCTTAAAAAAAAAAAAAAAAAAAAAAAACCACGCACACTCCAAACGTTTAGTATCTATTATTTTTTATTTCTAGTCTGTTTTCAAATGTACTAGTTTAATCTGAGTTGGTACAACACCACCCCCTGGTGGACAGCTGTAGAAATGACTGGGTGCTTAATTTTAACTCAATTTCACTAAGTCATCTAATATACTGGTACCTCCGCACCTCCAGCATAACGTCCTCTTAAATAAAATTGCAGCAAAAAGCTCAAAAATAAAGAAATAAAACGAGGCTGTGCCGGGAGCTTTGTCATTCTTACATTTTTTTCTGCTGATCATGTGAAGGGCCCATGAGATCCTACATGGAATTAAAACCAAATCTATCATCTCCTCTGAATTAAAATTAAGTCCCGTTTCTTCTTAAGCTTTCTTACCTGAGCGAATGCCAGCTCCCTCCGCATCCAGCAACCGAACCCCTTTCTGAGAGCCGACAACGCATAGACCCTGTAAAAGCTGTACAGAAACTTGACCAGTACGCCAAGTTCCGCTTGTGTGTCTGCGATTTTGAGACTCATTTTATCTTGAAACACATTCCCCTGCTGCTCAGCCCTGTTTAGCAGCCCGCAGAAGGCTTTTGGGTTCTGTATCGTCCAGAGTGATGGCTCCATCTCGGTCAGCACATTAGCCCATTGGCGGCTCACTCTCCTCCCCGGGGCGTGCGCAGCCCCAGCGGCCGGGCCTCGGGCTGCTGTGACGCCGCTTCCACCAGCACGAGCCTGCCTCCCACTCCCACAGCAGCGACCCGCTCTGTTTTCAGCCCACTGCCCTGAGTCTGCGTGGCGTAAGCACCCCTGACTTTTAGAGGGATGATGACCATCGTCGCTGGCACCTAAGAGGGTCAGGCATAGTTCTGCACCTGAGAGTGATTTGACAGTACAAGTTTTCTCCGCTCATAAATGTATGAGCCAGAAAACCGGACAGATTTCAGCGTTCATGTAAATCACCACAGACCGCAGACCCCACATCCAAACAAACCTTCCTGTGCATCACTAGCATTTTTCACAGATACAGCTTCATGCCCTGTGCTGCTAGCGCTGGATTTCCCAACACGTATGGCATCATTTCTCACTTGAAAAACAAAGACTATCTAGTTAAATTTTCATACAATAGAAAAATGATTTGAACCTGTTCTGCAGCATGACGTGCGCTTTGATCCATAGCGCCTGGGCTGTTAGCTTCATTTCAGCTCATCTACAGCTTGGAGGTGGGAGCGGGGGTCCCCAGGGCTCGGACGCACTCGCTCACCAGCCGGGCAGCGTCCAGGGCGCAGCCCCAGTGCACCGAGACGCCCCCGCCGCCGTGGCCGTAGTGGTGGACCACGGCCAGCCTCCGGCCGCCTCTGGCCAGGACCTCCCTCTGCAGACGCACGCTCGGCCTGTCGGGCCTCAAGCCCACCCTCTCCCTCATGCCGCAGGCCCCGTGCAGGGAGGGCTCCAGGGCGCAACATCTGGAAAAAATATCCCTGCTGATTTCTGCATCCGGGGACAGATTCCAGTCTCCTTTTTGCCTAGTTCCCCCCAAGGTGACGTGGGAAGCGCCGGGGTAAATGTATGTCAGCCCACTGCTGTCCCGGATAAAGTGCTTCACCCAGGGCGCCTGCACTTGGAGCACTTGGCCCCTCACAGGGGACACCATGGAGTCGCCCACAAGCTCTCGGCTCCCCAGGCCGGAACAGTTGACCACGACGTCGAAGGACGGCTGGAGCTCCCACAGGTCCTGTATTCGCCTGCGGACGAACAGGACTCCGCGGGTCTTCAGCCTGGGGAGGAGAGGGACTGGGTGAGTCTCGGTAGCCCCGGCCCAGCCGGTCCCGGTACGGAAACGCGGGAGCCAAAGCGAGGGGAGCAGCCGACAGCGAACCCCGCAAGAGCTGCCAGGTTCGCCCAGCCGCTGCCTCACATCCTCGGAGACAGGGACTGCAAAAGTTGCCCCCAAACAGAACTTGCAAAATTTTGAAAACCGCAAAGGAAACAGTATGGCTTTGCTTAAAAAAAAAATTTTTTTTGTAAAGCTTCTGTGTCATTCTAGATGCAAAATAAATATGAAATTCATCTGGCACTTTAAATGCCCAAGCATTTTTAAAATACCATGCACTTAACACCTAAATTTAGTGCCGGGGCATTTGGTGTGACACTGGTAATTCTTGCATGTTCTTTTGCATTATTCTGTTCTCCTTAATTAGATGGTTGGTTCACGTCCTCCCCCATTAGCATAAGAGGGATACAAAATATTCACTGCTGGTGGACTAAATGACATTTGTGGTTGGTAGTTATTTTGAACCATGCATATTAATAATGAAAAAGTGATTAAGTCTTAAAATCACTTTTAGAATTGTGGCAAAAGCCATGTAACATAAAACCACGTGGCCACTTTTAGAACAGTTAGTGATAACACACACAGAGATGTCGCTGGGTAGCTAGCTCCCTGTGGAGCTCTTCCATCAGGCAGAATGGAAACCATCTCGTTCCACAGTCCCTCTGTGGAGACTTGAAGCATCTCTGGTGTGAAGAAAAGTTTGAAACTTCTAGGTTAAAGTTCTGTACTCATCCAACTCAAAGATATTCATAGTGAGTTTAGCAGGAGGCACCAGTGTCCCCAGGCAACAGAACTGAAGTTCTGGGTGTGGACACTTTCACCCTACACATCCTCCCTGGTTACTGTGCCATACCAGAGATGGGTTAACCAAAGCAAGGACTCTGCAAACATCCACACTGTGGGCCACAGAGAACCAAGGAAGCTTTTGATGTAGCTCATCATGTTTAAGACAGAATGGGGCTGTCTCTCTCTCTCTCTCTCTCTCTCTCTCTCCTCTCTCTCTCTCTTAGCTAATAGATAAAAGCAGTATAGCAAATTTTACGAGTACAAGTTTTCAGCTCCCTCAGTGGAACAAACACTTGACAGCTTCAATTCTATTTTTCAGGTATACAATAGTAAGTGAGAATAGGTGAAGCCTCTTAAAGGTAAAGTAACTGAAAATTGTGTTTTCATAATATTAGCATAAAAAGGAGAGTACATTGGAAGCTGGGTATGGTGGCACATGCCTGTCATCCCAGCACTGGGACAGTGGGACAGAGGGTTTTGGGTTTCAGGGTGGCCTGGGTTATATAGTAAGGCCCTGATGTCAAACAAGAGGAACAGGACCAAGAAGGAGAAGAAATTATAGTTTTGTGATGACACAGACCAACACATTGTAGTGTGTGTTTAACGTTTAAAGAAGTAAACACCAGATATACCCTTTCAGGGAGCGTTTGGGGATCTCTCTGTCATTCTTCACATGAACTCACCGAGCAAGGTCTCCAAAGGCTTTAATCCTTCACCTCTAATATGAGAAAATTAATACTGATTTTCTAGGGTCATCATGAAAATGAAATGAGACAAGGTCTGGAAAAGGTCTGACACGATGCATGCCACACTGTGCTTGTGCACTACAGATTTTTTTAATAAGAAAAATGAAGTGGATCGGAGTGCTTCATCCTACAGTGAGACACATGAGACCCCCCCCCCCCAAGTGTACCTGGCCCGACCTCTTCACTGGAATATTACTTAGGTTTAATGAAGTATGAGGTTTAGGTTTTAAAAGTTTCTGGTTGATCATTACGTGAACATTACCTTAGTCTTGTTTTTGTTTTAATAGACTGTGGGCTCCATGCACAACTATCTGAACATTATGTTCTGTGCTCCAACCATCTTAATTAGAACTCAGAATTATTTTCCCAATTCACAGAAATCAGAGAACTAAGCCTTAGGACTTAAGCACATTTCCTAAATCTGCCAGACTTATTTTGTTAACTGTAGCCGAGGGAAAAGAACACCCGGCTACATAGCTGTTCTAATGATTATGGAAACACTCAATAAACATGAATGTTTCCTTCCTATTTCCACGGCCTCTGCTGAAGCCACTGACAGAAGCCTGGCCTGTACCGGTAAGCTACTGCAGCGATCATCAGCTTAGCCGTGGGCAGACCCTGCCAACCTGCCTCCCCGGCTCCCTCCCAGGCCTTGACCCCAGGAAGAACCAGGTAAACGTGCCCAGGGACTGGCCACCTTTGCAGCTCCACCTGTGACTGCTGGTGACACCCTGTCATTATTAAACACCTTCTGCAGCACATCACGAAGACTCCAGAAGCTGGTGTCAGCTCAGGTGGCCCAGAACCTGAAAGGCAGCTATTGTAGTCCCACGATGCAGCAGCTATTCTAGAAGTTTTGGGTGACATTGGTCAAGATAAGAGGCTGGATGACTATCCTTGTGGGACTTCCTTAAAGTGACCAAGATTTCATCCTGGGGAGACAATACCATCTCCCAACCTCCCAGGAGAGAAGACCTCTGCTCACTAAATAGCACCAGCCCAGTGTCTTCCGATCATCACTCTGACAGGTAGAAGCGCCCATTCTGCCCAGACTAGCAGCCATTCCACTGCGGGACTGCACCAACCTGACCCCAAACCCGGGAGATGTGATCATCTGGGCTCTTTCTCCAACTCACTTGAGTTTCAGCAAGGAGGGAAACTGAGCTGGCTGTGCCCTGGAGAAAGACCTGGTCCCAGAACATACTTCTCCCTCTCCCCTCCCCTCCTTTGCTCGCCTCTCATCTCTTTCTGCCTCCCCAAGTCCCACCTTAATCCCTCTGCACTCTTGGGGTTAGAGGCCACTTTCGCCTCTTCTCTCTCTCTTTCCTGCCCCTGTGCCAGTGAGAAGGGAACCCCGCAGAACTGAAGAGGAGGTGGGGAGTTGGTGCGGCAGACGTGCTGTCCAGGCAGCCCTGGGCAGTGGCACTATGTCAGGGCGCAGGGACCCTCGAGCTCTGGGGGAGGACAGAGGAGGAAGGAGAGACATAGGAGGACACAGCACGGCAGAGCCAAACCTACAGAGCCAACACGGAACCCAGGAACACGCCAGGCTGGGACCCAGCTGCTAAAACTTAGACCCTAATTGTTTTGAGAATTTAATGAACAGAAACTGGAAACAAAATATTTTCTTTGGTCACTAAAAATTGCCTGAGGCGGGAGTCAGCCAGAGCAAGAAACCAGAGCCTCGCTGGTGTCACTGTGAACCAGGTGGGTCGAAAGGCAGGGCGGGCTCTAGCAGGCGCTGGGTGGGAGGCGCAGACAGCGGTTCGTTGTGCGGTGTGTTATGTCAGCACGTTAAGCGCCATCGGGTCTTAAAATCCCTCCTGACTGTCAGTCTGAAGCGGGATGCCTTATCAACAGGGATGCAAAAACTGTTCTATGTCTAAAAACAAGAAAGCAAACTGAACACTGAAGCCCAGCTGGCAAGCAGTACTACGTACAGACAGCTCTCCTGGGTGACGCTTTACCTGAGTCCCGGATAAAACAGATCACAAAATTTCAACACATACTCTGAGTTTTCAAGGCCATCAAACAAACAGTCTAATTTTAACCTGAAACTGTTATCTCATCTGACAGTATTGTCCGCATTCGTTGCCTTGCAATGAAATAAAATACATTTGCCTGACACAGTGGTGTCTGCCTAAAATCTTGGTTACTAGTCGGGCTGAAGCAGGAGGTTTGCAAATTCTAGGCCAGCCTATGCAACTTAACTAAGTTATAAATTATAAAAGGACTGAGAGTGGGGCCGGGGATTTAGCTCAACGGTTCCGGCGCCTGTCATGGAAGCGCAAGGACCCGGGTTCGATCCCCGGTACCACATACCTATACTGGGTGTGGAGACTCACGCCTAGCAGCAACCAGTACCACATACCACAGTGCTGGGCGTGGTGGCTCATGCCTGTAATCCCAGCACTCGGGAGGCAGAGGCAGGAGGATTGCTGATGTGATTTAAGTCTGAACTCAAGGCCAGCCTGAACCGCAAAGCAAGACCCTGTCTCAAAAACCCTTAAAATAAATAAATAAATAAATAAATAAGGACTGAGAGTGTAGCTCAGTGGTAGAGTTCTTCCCTAGCATGTGAGAGCCCCGAGTTCAATCCCCACCACAATAATACCAACAATACACAATAAACAACCACATTCTATTCCACACTTCTCCAAATATCTCCTCGGGCCTTGTCTACTCCGTGAACTCATGTGAATCACTCCCAGCCCTGTTCCAGCACGGAGCAGCTTCTAGTCCCCGGGAGGAGGAGGGTTTGGACGGAGCTCAGGGATTGCACAGCAGGGCTGTCCCGTCCCCGAGGTGGCACTCAGGCACCTCAGTCCCTCTAGCAGTGGGGTTGAGGGGAAGAAATCCACGGGGCAGCTCCTGAATCCATGAGAGACGCCCCTGGGGCTACTATACCCTACGTGGCTACCACATCTGCTCCTGGCAGACATATTGCGCTCATCAGAGAAAACAATCATCTCCCACTCTCAGTCATTCTCCCGCTAGGGAGAAAAGGAGGGCTTCCGTCCCATCCTGCGTCTGGGGCCTTTTGCCTCCTGCCCTTCTGGTTGAGGGGAGGTGGTGAGATAAGAAATCCTGGAAGCACCAGGAATATAGATTGTGCCACACTGGGCCTGCTGGGCACTGGCTGGAGGGGCAGGGGCTGCTCCGCGCACAAGAGGCCTTGGCAGATGGCTGCCTACCCCGGGGACAACCTGTCCCGCTGCTGCTGCTGCGCAATGCAGGTGTGTACCTCTCTACAGCTGCCGAGGAAATCCCACAAGTCAGAGCAGGTGAGAGAACACGGATACAGGAAAAGAAAAAGATGGGAAACGGGCCCTTTAGAGAAAGTCACTGAGCAGATCTATCGGAGATGGGAAAGAAGTGGGGGCGGAGCCCAGCCTGGGACCTCGCGCCGCACAGGCCCGACCGCAGGAGGAGCGAGGCGGGGGCTCTGCAGAGGAGCCAGTGGGCCTGAGCCACTCGCCCACAGACAAGTCACAGACGGCGTCTCAAGTGGGACTCCCTTCCCTCCAGGAGCACTTACTAAGGGAGGCTGCCCCGCACCTAGGCCTGTGGGATTTGTTTCCTGGAGGGCACAAGCGAAAAAGCAGAACACGACTCTACCAACCCAAGACACAAAACAGGACCCGCATGCAAGAGCGAAAGCCTCTGGCGTTTGTTTGTAGGTTTGTTATGGATATTATTAAGCACTGTTTGAGAAGATTGTCTCTTCTGGTTTTTTTTGAAAAATACTAACAATCTAGGCTGTGATACAAGATTTTTCCCGGGGGTCGATGTCAGTTTGGAAGGAGGGAGCTTCGGCCGAACCTCTGTTGAGCGGCTTCCTGAGTGAAATGTTCGCTATGGAGTCAGAACACAGGGCGGAGCGTGGCATTGTGTGGCAGAGGCCAGCAGAGCAGACCCCGTGTCTCTCCTCTGCTTTCCTGTGCCCCCCCCCCACCGCCTTGAATCCCGCCCTGGAAGGCTGAGTCCTCTCTGAGCCACAAAGCCAGAGAAAAGGGGACAGACGCTCATTTCCCTCCTCCACACTGGCCATGGCCAGACACTGATTCACTTTGTACATGCTAACATCCCCCTCCAAAAAAAATCCAAATTCAAAGCATTTCTGATCCCCAGCATTTCAGATCCGGGGTGTTCACCCTGAACACAGACTGGGGACCTCAAGGGCACGACCTCACGAGCCTCGACCTGCCTACCCTGTCCAGACTAAACAAAAAAGAGAGCGCTGGGACAGGTCTCGAAAAGAGCCCTCTGCCTGTGTTTCCTAAGGAGAAACAGGAAGTCCTGAAAACCAGGCCGAAATGCAAGTTGAAGGTACTAAGGATTGAATTTGGAAAGGAAGCAATGACATAATTTGCATTGGTCTTCAATCTCCAAGTCCTTATTCATGACGAAAGAAAACGATGAAGCTATTTTTTACTACCAGTAAGAAAAAAAATCAGAAGTCATTTATGTAAACATAAGATTTTCTCATCCAGAGAACTAAGCTATGGCATTTTATGCTGCCAGCAAGTTCTCCAAGTTCTCCATTTTATAAGAGACGTTTTAATATGCAGGTTTTACGGGAGTCGGGGCGAATCAGACATCACACAAGTAATGTCTTCGGACTTCTGCAGAGCCGGGCCGAGCCATGGCGAGCAGCGAGACGCCACGGGAAAGAGCCCTGCGCGCCCCGGAACACTTCCGGGCAGTGTTTTCTGAATAGCTGCGAAGTTGTTTAAGGCTGCAACAGATAAAGGAAGCAACCAAAAGCCATTTTCACCGACCTTCTCTCCAACCATGGGAGGTAGACGGAGGTTTCACATTTCAGGGTGGTGAAAGCATGTCCAAACGCGTGCTGGGGGAATTTCTTCAGCTCAGCCACACTCATCTCTCGAAAGCCCAGCACCACATCAGCCCAGAATGGCACTTGTTCCGTAGGAATACTCCGAAAGATCTGCCACCTGGAACGCAACGAATGCCAATTTTGTGTGAAATTTTGTGAAAGAATATAGTTCTAGTAAGCTCTATTTGACATCCACACAATACCTCTTATACACACAAAGAGAAAGGGATCTATTCTTCTGTTTCTGGGGTTTAGATAACTTAGAAGCTAAATTTCAGATGTTTAAGATTGGAAGAAAAAGACATTTTAAAACTAAAACTAACGTGCCAGGGTGAGGGGTGTCTTGGTTTGTGCCAGGTCCTGGATTCAATCCCCGGCCCTACAAATACATACCTACATACATACCAACAGCATGCCTTTTAAAGATTGGATTTAATTCGCCTTTTCTAAAAAAAAAAAATCTCTGCCAAGACTTTCCTTTTTGACTTATGACTATGCAGTTTTGAGGGAAGATTTCTCTGTTTTCAGAGTGCTTTACCTAAACTGTAAACAAAACGTCAAAGGCTGGCTTCGATTTTGAGCAAAATATCTCCATGGGGATAATTTGCAGCCCTGCTTAAGCTATTATGAGCTAAACTGCAGATTGAGTTTGACTTTAGAACTAGAGAAAAGCCATCCGTTGGACAGAGCACGCCTGTTAGGTCACAGCTCAGCGGGAGTGGGCGACCCTGGGGGATAGCGATGGTTAAGGAGGAGCCTGTAACGACACGGCTTACAGCTGCCGCACGTGCGCTGGGATTTATAAGTACCGGGCAGTTTCCATCATTAAATCCAATCATCGCTGCTCTAAAATAACAAGAACCGTCCTTTGAGCGCTAATGATGTAGTCGTTAAGGTACCAGAATTTCTGTCTCTAGTTCATGTGCTCAAAGCCGACCCAGAGGGTACAAGTCATGTTTACCGTGCGGTGCACGATTCTCGCAGTAGACCCCCCACCTCCCGTCTCCTTGCAGACTCCCTGGCGCCTCCCGTAGGCCAGATTCTGAGAAGGCTACACCTGCAGCTCTCTCGTCTT
>PVIR01020285.1:0-30848 GCA_004026965.1 Petromus typicus
GGAATTTGATTTTTGAGACAGATCCACTGTGTAGTTCAGGTGGGCCTTGAACTCACAGTTCTCCTGCCTCAGCTTCCCAAGTGCTGAAATTACAGCTGTACACCCCCATGCCTGGCTTTGTGTTGGCCCTCCATGTGATTCTGAGGCACACTTCAGTTTGAAGTGTTAGGTGTAGATAAAAGAGCAAATAATGAGCTCATTCATTAATAAGCTTTTGCAAATGTTTAATCTTAATTTTTTTGGATTTTTTTCCTACAGAATATAATCCCTTTCAAATAAGAACATATTTTATAAGCTGCTGTCGAGCCTTAGATTTCACTTGTAAAATAACTATATTCATTAGAAAGTTTGTAAGTTCCTACCACAGGTTAGTAAGTCGGTATACACTTTTTACATTAAGTGGAGGATCAGCTTCCCAAAGAGCTCTTTCATGTTTTGCCTTCTGAAACAAGATACCACATGCAGTTTAGCTAGCCTGAAACTCGACATGCAGCCCAGGCTGGCCTTGAACTCACTGTGATTCTCCTGCCTCAGGCTCTCAAATGCTGGGATTACAGGTGCTTAGGCCCACAGAGCTCTTTTAAGAAAGTTGATATTTAACTAAACCAACTAAATGATGAAAACATTAAAATAACTTTTCAGTTAATGTCATTAAAAGAGGACAACTGATTTATTACAGAATATAATTTAAGCTCTAACAAGACTATAACCTAAGAGTTCTTAGATCTTAGCAACAAATGTGTAGGTAGGTGGGAAGTGACTGTGGGCAAATCCAGCTCTGAATGTCGACCTTGGAAACACATCATAAAACTCAACATGAGGCCTCTTGTGACTAAACTACTGAATTATCTACATCCTGTTGATTTGTAACAGTATATTTATATTAAAAAAAAAGAAGAAGAAAAAAAAGCATGAAAAGAAAGTGTGCTTTTTTTTGTCAGTCTGTTTTACACTGTAAGAAGCCTCTGTGCTTAGAAATACAGTTGTGGGGCCAGGGATATAGCTCAGTGGTTCCGGCGCCTGTCTTGCAAGCGCAAGGGCCCGGGTTCGATCCCTGGTAACCACATAACAATACTGGGCGTGGAGACTCACCCCAGCAGCAACCAGTACCACATACCACAGTGCCGGGCGTGGTGGCTCACGCCTGTAATCCCAGCACTCGGGAAGCAGAGGCAGGAGGATTGCTGTGATGTGAGTTTGAGGCTGAGCTCAGGGCCAGCCTGAACTACAAAGCGAGACCCTGTCTCCAAAAAAAAAAAAGAAATACAGTTGTGTCAGTACCTGACTCTGAAGTAGTGTCATCCAAGAGTTTCTGCTGAATCAAATGAAGTTCATCTAATATATTTTCAAATAAGTCATTAAGAAGTCCTGCTTTCTTACATTTTTTAAGAAAAGAAACCTTCATGATTGTACCTAAGAATAAAGAAAACATTTTTAGCAGGAAATAGCTGTAGAGTAGCTGGTCCTATCATTTTATGGTTTCCTCAGACTGCAGAATGGTAGATGGTTATGGTCAGTAAGATAATATACACCACATCTCTGCATTTTCTGTTAATTGTAGTTCCATTATATCTCAGTTTCTTCTAGCTGGAACAGAAAGCTACATGTGTCACGGTGTGAGGGATAGCACATCACTGAATTCTGAACTCAGGCAAGCCTTGCTGCTGCTTGACAAGAAATACATCTTCAAATTGAGAAACATACGGGCATTCCAACCCAAGTTATTTTGATGTGGGGGGGTTCTGATATAATAGATACCTATGGTAAATATTTATAGTCTTTCTATTACAAGTCTAGGTGAATAAAGATTAACGTGTGATACCAACTTTTAAATACAAGGGTCAGCATTTTATAACATTTTCATAAGGCTATTTTACACTACCCATCACTAGACCAAACCTGTGTGACTGCCAGGCTCTTCCTTCATTTGTCTTTGAGAACAATCCAACAGCTTGGGCTACGAGAGAAAAATTAAAATGACCTCACAGTTAGTGGTGGCATTTAATATAACATTAAAAAACATATCTTTTGTGTGTGATTCAGTGATATGGCTAAGGTAAAAGGTGTTCTTCATATTCTGTGTATGTTTTATATAGAAAATATCAACAGATAATTTTTATTGTTCTTGGGGTTTTTTTGTTTGTTTTTGTTAGAGTGTCTCTGTATTAGACTGGCCTTGAACTCCTGGGTTCAATGATCCTCCTGCCTCAGCTTCCCCACTGCTAGCTGAGAAACATCTCTTGGATAAACGGAAGGTGGAGATTGGTGGCTCCTATTACCTTATAGGAGCTGATCTGAATGCTGCTTGAAATTCTCCTAAATATTTTCATATACTGTATACATATAATCCAGCAAGTCATGACAGTTACATACAGTTCTAGGTCAGTTGTGAATCACATCAGTAGGAAACACTTGGCTATTTAACAATGCTCACCTGTTTTCTCAGCCCAGTTCAGGGCCATTTACACACTGAAAGGACAAATGCTCTAACCTGGTACGAGACGAACCTTCATGAGAGCTGTGGGAATGTAGCCTCCGTGGGACAGGGCTATGGCTCAGTGGTTTTGGCATTTGCCTCACAAGCACAAGATGCCGAGTTCTATCCCTGGTGCCAAAGACATATAGTCTCCTGTACTTAGAAATACTCTTACCAAGTACCTCATTTTGGTTCTGTCATCTAGGAATTAGCCAAGTGCTTCCTGAATATAAGACTCTTTCTAAAGGACATCTTTAGGAGCAGTCTCAGCTCAGTCAGAAAATACAAATGAAGGATGTCTCTTCCAGTGACTTTGAAAATAAATTTATTTTGAAACTCAGAATGTTTAAATAAGGACTCTGAGCTGGGTATAGTGGTGCATGTCTGTAATCCCATGCACTCTGGGAGGATATGGAAGGAGGATTGCAAGTTCAAGCCCAACCTATCTCAAAAATACAAACAGGGCTGGGGATTTAACTCACTGGTTCTGGTTCCTGCTTTGCAGGCGCAAGGTCCCAAGTTTGATCCCTGGTAACCACATACAACAATGCCAGGAGTGGAGACTCACCCCCACCAGCAATTAGTCCCACATACCACAGTGCCAGGTGTGGTGGCTCACACCTGTAATCCCAGCACTCAGGAGGCAGAGGCAGGAGGATTGCTGTGAGTTCAAGGCCTGCCTGGGCCACACTGAGCTCAGGGCCAGCCTGAATTATAGAAGTGAGACCCTGTCTCAAAAAAAAAACCACAAAAGGCTGGGGATGTAGCTTAGTGTGAAGATCCTAGCCCAGTATCTATCCTTCCCTAAAAAAAAAAAAAAAAAAGATTCTGTATGAAGAAATTTAAGAGTACAAGAAAATTAAATCAAATTACCAGTGCATGAATGCCTCTTGAGAGACGTTTTTTCCTTCCTCTTCTCCTTTGCACTTTTAAACAATCAGCTAAAAATAGAAATCATTTAAAAGTTAGAATAAAAAGATTAGTTTGAAAGTTTTAAAAATGCCAATATACCAAAGGATTCTAAGTCAAAAAAATGGCAAATTTTGACTAAGCATCTGTAACACACATACAAAAATATAAGATCTTTTAAGTTAATATGAAAAAAGATAAATGAGTAGAAAATGGGCAGATGGGGAACTCTCTACGGAGACAATCATTAAGTAGAAAATGAACAAACTAGGTCATTGAAAGACAAATACAATTGCCGAAAAGATCTGAATGCACTCAGGTTCACCAAAGAACTCAAAGTTTTCACACATCATACTGACAAGGATGACATTTGCAGAAATTTGAGTAATTATACTGCAGTCTCTCGGGAAGATACTTGGCCAGTAATCATCGAAAGTTTCATTTACATTCTTTGACCCTGCAGTTTCACTTACTGCATTTAACAGTTACATAAAGGCAGAGATGCAAAAGAACAATGTTAACCACTGTGTTAAATGTAACAGAAAACTAGAGAGAATGTACATGTCCATCAAGCAGAGAACAGTTCAACTGAGTTACAGCTATACCCTGTTGTATGATATGGCCTTTAAAAACGGTTCATTCTCTCTGCCCTGATGTAGAAGGATCTTTAAGCACTTGCAGCAAGTGGAAATGGCACAGTATAGTAGTATGTTTAAATACAGAAAATTTGTGGAGGAATTCAGAGTAAACAATAGCAGCAGTTTCCTCCTGGGAAATGATTCATTTTAGAACAATATAATAGTCTTTCTTTAGGTGGTGATGCTGGTGGTGGGTACTAAAGACTGAGTCCAGGGCCTTGTACATGTTTAGAAAGCTGAGCCACACACCTTCAGCTCAAAAATAACCTGCTGTTTAAAATTAAATGTATTACTGTCATCATTCTTTTTGCCGTAAACATTGAGAGCATTTTTTAAATGGTATCTCCCAGTTAATTAAAAGGTAATGACTCAAATAGTGCTTAGAGAGTGGTGTGTGAAATATATTTGGCAGAACTCAGAAATGAATCTTTCTAAGAGGTCTGAGTCCAGTTCACATTCAGTGATCCTGTAACACTGCTGTTCCAGAAGTACCTTGAGGCCACTGACAAATACACATCCCATGACTCCAAGAGTCAATCTGCCTTAATTAAAATGAAGTGCATACCATACATTCTTAGAGTTTTCATCAGGGCTATACTAATTTTATCTACTGAAAATTCTACTATTCCTATAAAAGGGAGGCAATTACAAAAGTCAAAGCTTTTTAGTGTCTTAGTTTGCTCCTGTAATGAGGATGGAATACAGCAGCAAATGGCCAAGAGAACAGATTATGTTCACCAAGAAGAAATTATATCATATAAAGAAACTGATAATCTGATAGGTATGTAAAACTTTATCTCAGTTTGTATTTTAATTCCACAAGGGTAATAAGTCAGACATGCCATGTCTTACCTAAATGTTTAGTTTTCTTTAAACATGCTATATGAAATCTGAGAATCTTACCACTTTGGGTGATGGTTGTTTTTGGAGCATGTTGTTGGCATAACAATCTGAAAACATGCAATTTCAATCAATTATTAAATATTTTAACACAGTTTTCAAATATGTTTACTTCTTATGATTTACAAATGTACTAATTCCCCTCACCCATGACTGCTATAGTTTAAATATGTATTTGTAAAGGAAAATGTTTAATCGTCAACTTCAGATAGGCTGTCAGATGTCCTGAGTGCCCTCCCAGCTTTAGAAAGATGCTGTGTTCTGTGAAGGAGTGCTGAGTTAGTATTTTGAACAATACTAGTTCATACACAGTGGTTGCAGCGTTTGACTTTATAGAGCTCCCTAAAGACTCAACGTCTTTTTCTTTCCCTGTTCTTTTGTGGTACTGGAGAGTCAACTGAGAGCCTCTGCATATCCCTCTCCTCAACTCTCTTACAATTTCAAATTTTGAGACAAATCTGTGCTAAATCACTAACTTGCCTGGGCTGGGCTCAAATTTGCAGTATTCTTGTCTCAGCTTCCCAGAGTGGTGGGATTATAGGTGTGTGGGTATTACTATGCTGGTTCCTACACTTTTTAAGACCTTCACATTTCCAACTGACTACCCAAAAATCTGACTTTCAACAATAAACAGAATAAAAGTGCATGTATTAATTTGGAGAAAAAGTACTTTGCAAAACCAACAGTTGTCTCCAACAGATCTTACAGTTTCATCTATAAAAAACCTAATCCTACAAAGGCCTAATCAGTGTCCACAAAGACAGAAAAGCAGCATGGCAGGCAAGGTGAACTAAAAAATAAGTAATTCTAATGAACTGCACAAGCCCCATTTTCTTTTCAGTCTTGCTTCTACCTTAGGGCCAGTTACAAGTCCCTTCCTTTTCCTGGCAGACTGATAACCAGGATGTAGTGTCAGGGAATGTACAGCTTCCTCCATGTGGCTCTCAGCAACACCTCACCAAAATAAATCCCCTCCCCCTTTAGGTTCTGGAGCCTCCGGACACCTTCATTTGCCAAGTACATAGGTTCATCAAACATACAAAGATGTGTAGAACATACTGAGATGAACCCTGGCCCACCCATTCCCACCGCCAGCCACCTTCACCCTGGGGTCAAGCTCCTTTCATGGAAAGTCCTCCTGCCGCACCCTCGGTGCACATCTGTCTGCACTGGCCTTTCTGCTTTTGCTACAAGGTCATAGACTAGTTTCAGTCCATCTCAATCTTTGTATGTATAGAGAAGTTGCTAAGTGGCTCAGGGTCCCAATCACCCATCTATCTATCACTCTGGACTATTGCGAAGATTAAATGACTTTACATTTATAAAGCATTTAAAATATGCTGACAAAGTGGTTATCAAGTAAGTTAATAAAATACTGCATATATCACTTGATAAGAATACAAATGGCTATTATAAGGGGGGGAGGCTCAGCCTCTAAAGGAAATTTTAAAAACCATTTTAAGAATACCAACTCTTACAAAAATCATACTAAGAAAGGTTCTAACACCAGGTTTATTTAGAATAGCATGACAAGTTAACTGTTAGTATGATGGTGGAAATTACATTTATCCTACACACAAGATGAGAAGCATACCAGTTAAGCCCATACCTGTGGAAGTAAAGGACTCCTCCTCCTTGTAGAGTAAATGGTTAAACTAGTCCCTATCTCGCTTATGCGTTAGGCCCCTGATGGTGAACCTATAACACACATCAGCTGTTTTGTCTTAATCTAACCATTTCTTACCCCAGTCCCCCAGAAGTAACTTTAAAACTTTCATTACTTATAAATTCCGTGAGCTCCATCAGCTTGTGGAAACGCCTGGTCCATCTTGGCACAGAAAAAGTGGTAATTCTTGTTACAGGATTTTAAATCACATCCCACGGTGGCGCCTCTTTTCCTACAAAATGTGCATTTCTACAGAAGAATAGATTTTACTGAATAAGCACCTGTTTTTTCATAGTCTTCTTTCAAATTTAAGATGATTAAATGTATTTAAGCCAGCAGCCCCATTTTGTTTTGTTTTTTGAGACAGGGTCTCACCTTTTAGTTTAGGCTGGCCCTGAACTCACTATGTAGCCCAGGCTAGCCTCAAACTCAGAGCAATCCTAGTTAGTGCCCATGCCTCCTGATTGCTGGGATTATAAGCGTGGGCTACCACGCCTGGCACTGTGGTACGTGGTACCAGGGATCAATCTGGGCTCTTGCGCTTGCCAAGCAGACACCGGAACCACTGAGCTAAATCCCCGGCCAAGCCCCACCAACCTTTTTGTGGCACTGGGGATTGAACTTGGGCCTTTGTGCTTCCAAGACAGGCATGGTACCGCTTGAGCTAAATCCCTGGCTGAAGTCCCTGTTTTTATCATAGAGGCCAATAGTAAAATTCCATCCTCAGTACAATTAAGGTACTACTTACATTTGCCTACACATTTGGAAATTCCAGCAGATTGTCTTGTAATGATCTGATTAAAAGCAGAAAATACCTTTTGAATAATGTGGTATCTAAACTAGGCGCAGGAGTGCACAGCTTTAATCCCAGCATTCTGGGAAACTGAGGTAGGATGATTTCAAGTTATAGCCCAGCCTGAATTTAGCAAGACCCTGTATCAAAATTTTTTTTTAAATAGAGGGCTGGGAATGTAGCTTAGTCCAAAGGCCCTGGGTTCAATCTCTAGTATTTTATTTAAAAAAACAAAATAAAAAAAAGAGCTTTCTAGAAATCAGTGTGGCAAACCAGTCCACCAACAGGCAAGGGTTCCAGCAGGGAATTGAGCCTGAGGCAAAGCATCTCCCACCTGTACCACTGGGAGCTGGGGGCCAGTCATCTGCACCAGCATATTCACAATCCACCCTGAGGTGGTGGCCCTACAGAGCTGCGGTTGATAATGTGAAGATATAAACTGTTTTTGCTTTGGAACTAATATAATAGGTCCAAAAATCAACAAACAAAATGACCAAAAAATAGCTTTTGCTTTTTGGTGTTTTTAAGGCAGGGTCTTGTCTCACTGTATCCATCCAGGCTGCCCCTGCACTATCACTATTTAGGTTCTGCAGGCTGGTCTAAAACTCACGGCAATCAGGCTAGGATTGTAGCTCAGCAGCACAGCACCTACCTGGCAAGCGCAAGGTCCCTAGTTTGCCAAACCACCCCCCCCCCACAAAAAAAAAACCACCACACAAAACAGTAACAACAAACCAACCCGAGGTGGTCCTCTTGTCTCCGTCTCCCAGAGCTGGAATGACAGGCATGCAGCACCATACCTGGCTAATAAATATTTCTTAGTTCTAACTTGTTTGAACCCTTGCTGTATTTCTGTCTGATACCTTACATGTGAAGGTGCTATGGAGATAACTGGGCAATCAGTGTATAGCCACAGAAACGTGGCGGTTTAGGGGAATGCAGCCAGTCAAGGCCAGTTACCCTCCCTGTGGCTGAAGAACAGTGAGCCCACCTTCCTCACACATATCCCACGGTCAGCAAAAGCAAAGACAGTCAAATTCAAATGTAGTGAGAAATAAGATGAAGATGTAACTCCTTATCAGAACGTACATGAATGATAATTTTGGGAAGACTAACTGGCTTTTGGTAGAGGAAAATAAATATACTTCCACACAAATTCTACCCAGGTTAACAAGTCTAAGTTAGAAAATTCAGAAGCTAAAAAGAAAAAGCTAGATCTGACTGTATAAAAACTGTTAACTTCCATTTTTATGGTGGCAGATACCACCTGAAATTAAAAGGAAAAGACAGAAAAATGTCTGCAGCATGTTAGTGCGAATATTCAGATAACCCACAGAAAAATAGTAACAGCGCAGAACTATGAATGGTGAACAGGAATTTGTTTAAAGGTTCCTTTGCATACAGTATTTATTCCATACGTAGTTGCTCGGACATGGTACTGTTTGAGGACAAGGGAAAACAGTGAACGAAACAAAGAAGGTACCTGCTCATGTGAAATTTATATTCCAGCCGAGAGAATGTACAATGGTGAAAAAAAGCCAATTGTAAAATGTCTCACAGCGGTCTGGGGTAGAGGTAACTATGTGGTAAAGCATTGCTCAGCGCGTACAAGGCCCTGGGTTTGATGCTCAGCAAGGCAAAAAACGATAAAACCCAAATGAACAAAAATAAAAACATCTCGATGTGATTCACACACTGTATAGGATAAAGACAAAGTGACAGTGGCACTGGGTCCTTCCTTCAGACGGGATGGTTAGTACAGTACAACTCTAAGGGGACGACAGGAAAGCAAGATCTGAATAGTAAGAACTCCAAGTGAGCTGGACACGACAGCACCCACTTGTGATCCCAGCACTCAAGAGGCTGAGGCAGGGGGATCATTGTGAGACAGAGGCCAGCCTGAACTACATAGTGAGTACAAAAGAAAAAACAAAAAGCTCCAGTAAGGCAGAAAGGCAGGGGGCTGAGCTGGGGATCAGCACAGGCCTCTAATCCCTGCTACTTGGGAGGCTGAGGCAGGAAGGTTATAAGTTTGAGGGGCAACTGGGCAATTTAGTAAGATATGCTTCAAAATTTTAAAGGAGCTGGAGATTTGACTCAGCCCTGGTTTAATCACTAGTATGGGGAGAGATACTGTTAAGAGGAAGCCTCTAAATTGTGCTGGCAAGATTGAGTTTCCTATCAGCGAGCTTCCCAGAAGGACAAGGAGGTCAGATCAGGGCTCTTGTAACTGAAGCCTTGACCAGGCAGAGGAGGCTATAGCAGGAGCTTATAGCAGCGGGCGCTATAAGCCAGAGTAAGGAAATGGGCTTCAGTCTTCATGCAAGGGGAACAGAAAATGATCAGTGTGTCTAAGGGATTATTCTGATACTATATGAGCTTGGTAGGGACAACAGGCCTGGGTAGAATGCAGGCGGAGAAACAAGGTATCAGTCACCACCCACAGTTACGGAGAGAGCTAAGTCACACTTCATTCAGTGGATCAGTCACGTGGGGAGAGAACACAAGTTATGTCTGGATGTCACCAATGGGCCTGATATTAGGCTGGGAGTTGTCAAGGAAAAGGTAATCCTCGGGCTCCTGCTTTGCCCAGCAGATAAGTGATGCCTGATTACTGAGGTAAAGGAGTAGCCTGTTTGGAAGAAGTGTTATATGGATGGAACTGCGTTGCCAGTGAGCTCAGTATGAGAGGCTTTAGGTTTCCTTGGACCTATTTCAGCTTAGCAGTCTGGAATTCTAAGGAGGAGCCATGGCAGAAGATACAGATTGATTATCTGCTAGTCCCTCGGATATAGATGGTATTTAAGCCATGGGAACTGGATGAAGCCACCTAGGAAGGATGGTCAGATCCAGGACAGAACCCAGGAGTCTTCTGGAGTCCTGAATGGCTCCAAATCTCCAAGGGTGAGCAGAGGAGGAGAAAGGAGCCAGGCTGTCTGGGAAGAAATGGACAGAACGGAAGGAAACACTTGGAATGTGTCTGGGAGATTTTTCAAAGGCACTTCAAGATGCAGGATGTGGACAGCTGGGTGAGGAATGCAGTTTAAGAGGTTGAATAAGGATAGCCCTTAGCTTGGGGCTGGGAGGCTAGGTTAGAGGTTTTAAAGAGATGAGAGGATGTGAAATAATAAATGTGGAGGGTGAAGCAAAAAAGTACAAGGGAAGTGATGAAGGTGCTTCTGAGGTTTGTGGCCTTGACTCTGAAGTCGGTAAACACATTTGCGGTTTTGTCTCCACTTGTTCAGCAGTTCAAGCACTGCGAATATTCAGGGTGTGCAGACAACCAATGGGCATGTTTACACAGGGCTGCGTTCTGGCAGCTACGTGGCGGAAGGGGTGTGTATGTGCAGTGGGAGAGCAGGCCAGCATGGCTGGAAGGACCACAAAGATGAGGTGAGGACACAGACTACAAAAGGATCCGCAAACTGCTGTTAGAAATGGATGAAGCCTGAAGAGAAACAACATTTACACTCTCTGGTGATTAAGAAATGTAAATCACAAATGTTCACTCTTGCCAAAATTAACGAGAGTAGTGATATTTATTCTCTATAGAGTGGAAAAGGTCCTTTTACACCCAGTACGTGCAGAGATGTAAACCTGTAAAACCTCTCCCGGGAATAGTGTGTCAGCACAGTTCCATGTGTGCTATATCACTGAGCTACATCCTTGGCCCTTTTTACTTTGAGCCAGCATCTTGCTAAGTTGCCTCACCTATGCTGGAAATTGCAGTCTTCCTGCCTCAGCATGAGTACCTGGGATTTCAGGTGTAATGTACGGCATGGTTCAACTTTTTAAACTGACTCAACAATTTCACTTCCAGGAGACTGCTATAGAAACACTCAGAGAAGCACACGAGGATATATGTACAAAGATGTTTGTTGGAGCATTTCGTATACTGAAAACCCAGGAAAGATTCATTATTTGACCACAAGAGAGTGGTTTCATAAATTATGTTACATTCGACAGCAAGAATCAGTACAGGAAATAAATACTGTGGAGTCACAGCCTTGTGGTTTTACAGGTGTACCCTGTTCTTTCTAGCTTTTCAAACTTTTGCCTATCCCATTCTCTTGCTAGAATCCCTTTCCAGTCCTTTTTCTCTCCTTGGCCTGAAGGAATACAAAGGCCGAAATGCAAGGCAGAGGCTGCCTGTGAAGGTGGTGCTGACACTCTACAGGCCTGTCTCCCCTGTGATTAGGTGCACTGTGTATCTGCTCAGCCTGAAGGGTCAACACACACTTGTTCCGGAGTGAATTACTTTCGGTGACTTTGCATACCTGTCTTTTATCCTACATTTCCAGTGTAATCCCGAAGTGTCTCCAGCAAGGAAATCTGAATCACAGTATCTATCTGCTTCCTTCTGATTATCACACTTCTAGTCATCTCCCCTCAATCCTCAGACTGGTTTCTTCATATGTGGTCAACCTCTGGAATCTGGATTGTCATAACTTTCTCCAACCAGTTAACAAAGAGCAGCAAAAATGAAGTTTCAGTAGAGGTCTGTCAGCTACTTCCTAAGTAGAGAGGCTCTCTGCTAACACATGTATCACATCCAAAGCCCCTGAATGGACTACAGTGGTCTCCCTGTTCCCGTCGGTAGAAATTGTGTTGGTTTCTAATCTTCCCAACAACTGCCACAGTGTAAACACCGAGGGCAGGATCTGAACGCTCCACTTTATGCTTTGGTTCAGGATCTACTAAAGTACTACCTGCACCATCTGAAAATGCACAATTTGTAGAGTCTATCTGGACTGTCTCCTTTTACTCCGGACTTCCAATTTCTTCTGCTTACAAAATGAGCAGCATTAGACCTATAGCTTGTAGTTTACACGGGCACATAACATCCCACTGCAGGACACCTCTGATGCTGACATCTTACGTGACTGTGGGCAGGGTACGGGTATTTGTACTTGCTGTCCTGCCTGCCAAGCTGTGAATGGTCTTTTACGGAGGAAATCTGTGCACGCAAGGGAACCAGTAGGGTAACTCCTCAGCATTGCTTTTTATGTGGTGGCCCCTTACAACCTCAGCTCCAAGGGTAGATCATGACCACTTATGGGCACCTCTCTCACCTGCTGCGGAAAGAGGAGTGTGTGTGACCATGAAACCTCGATGTCAGCTGCTGCTTGCAGCCCATGTCTGTGAAGGGACAAGCTGATGTTGGGCAAGGGGAAGAACTGGGGCCCTTGGTGACATCATCGAGCCACTGAAGCTGCTGTCTACTCTGGTTAACAAGCATCCTTTGTTAAAGCCAGTTTGAGCTGAAGTTTCTTCCATTTACAGCATGAGCAGTCCGACTCTTCTCAACTTCACAGACGAAGTGGTTGTTTAAAATACTGAGTGTTCACTTGCATTTCAGTTTCTTCAGCTTCCCAAGATGATTCTCTGTCCCTGGTTTATCAAGCAAGTAACTTTCTCTTGTATGCATCTCCTGATTACGGTCATCCTGTAAGAGGAATAAAGTCATTTCTACTTACCAATTTTCTTCCTCTCTGGATTTCTTTTTTTACTGATTCCACATCAAAATTTCTATCATTGTTAAGTGGATCTGGGTCCTCACATTCCACAAGTGCTGAAGAATACAACTGCAAATTGGGAAGAAAAAAATCCAGAGTATGCACAAAATAATAACTTAAAAGCAACAAGTCAGAAATGGAGTGGAAGATGGACGAGGGGTAGAACAGGAACCTCTTCTGGAGATATATGAACAGACCATAATGCCATCTCTCATTTTTAGGAGTGACCCTGACCTCCACACAGAGTATATACTTTGTGACTCTGACCCCATTGGCTAACTGGACCTGTCTGGACTTTGCCCCTGAGGCTGGGCCGCTCTGACTCCCTGTCCTAGGAACAACAGCTGAAGCTACACTGTCAGAACAAGCCGATCTGCAAAGAAAGAAAAGCAAAAACAGTACTGGAGGAAGGCAAATCCTGATGCTTTCCAGCTTCTCTCTTAGACCTGCGTCTATCTTTTCTTTTTGGAGCCACGAAATGTCCCTGCAACCTACTTTAAAGCCCTCTGGGGGGCTCAGGTTTCTATGTGCCACATGAAAACTGAAAAGATCCAACTTTTCTTCTCAACTGAAGGTTCATAAACAAATATACACAAATAACAAAAGGTATCAAAGACAGAAGTTGTTTTTTTAAAAAATGAGACTGGAAGAGGCCATGATTTCTTTTTTTTTTTGAGACAGGGTCTCACTTTGTAGTCCAGGCTGGCCCTGGGCTCAGCTCTGAACTCATAGCAATCCTCCTGCCTCTGCCTCCCGAGTGCTGGGATTACAGGCGTGGGCACTGTGTTATTTGGTACCGATTACTGGTAGGTGTGAGTCTCCATGCTCAGCACTATTGTATGTGGTTACCAGGATGAACCTGGCCCTTGTGTTTGCAAGACAGGCACCGGAACAACTGAGCTAATTCCCGGGGCCCTGGCCATGGTTTCTAATAAACAGCAGAAAGGATAAAGAAAACATAAGTTGAACTTCATCAGAATTGATCTTTTTCTCTTGAAAGGCACTACTAAAGAAACAAAAAGTAAACCAGAGACTAGGAGAACAGTTTAGACATCTGTATCTGACAAAAGGCTTGTATCCAGAATATAGGAAAGTTACAATTAATCTTAGTTCAATTAAAGATCGGCAAAAGCTGGATGTAGTGTATACATCTACAATTTCAGCACTCTGCACAGCTAAGGAAGGAAAATCACAAGTTTGAGCTCAGCCTCAGCAAACTTAGTGCTTGTCTCAAAATAAAAAATAAAAAAGGGCTCAAAATGTAACTCAGTGGGAAGGTCCTGAGTTCAACCTCCAGTATTGCCAGAAAAACAAGACAAAACATAACACCAGCAATTCTACATTTAGATATTTACTCGAGAAATAAAAGCATGTATCTATACAATGACTCATATGTAGATGTTCATTACAGATTTATCACGATAGCCTCAAACTTGACATAACACATATGTCCATTACCAAGTAAACAAGTTGAAATATATCTATGTAATGAAATATGAAAAAAATCAAAAGAATGCAGATATAGTCAATATTCCTTCAGTATCACTGAGGAACTGGTTCTAGGACCAAATTTTTCCAATGCTAACGTCTCTTACTAAACATATAGTATTCACATAAAACCTACAAACATCCTTCCATTACTTTAAATCATCTCAACATTACTTAAAACATCCAAAGCAATGTAAATGCTACGTAAATAGTTGTTAAAGTGTATTAAGGAGTAATAAGAAGAAACAAGTCTGTACAAGTAAAATTTTTTTCGGAGTATCTTCAAGCTGCAGCTGGTAGAATCCATGGATGTGGGACCTGAAGGTACGAAGGGGCAAAAGATGGATGAATCTCAAAAAAACTGCTGAGTAAAGAGGCCCACACTGGAGTCCACACTCTAGAATTTCTTTTATATAAAATTTGAGGGAAGATAAGATCAACTTACAGAGACTCAGGGTAGGGAAGAACTGATTGCTAAGAGACTTGTGAAAACTTTCCGGTGCAATAGAAGTATTCTGTATCTCAATCATAGTAGTTACATGGTGCATATATGTCTTAGAACTCTCCAAACTGTCCATTTAAAAAATAGGTACATTTTGTTTTATGAAATCATACCAATAATATTAACCAAAAAGAGAGCAAATCAACACTAACATTCTATTAGTATACTAGAATTATATATCATGGCTATGTCAGCATAGTTTAACAAGAGAAAAAAAGTACCTAACCCATTAAGAACAGATTAAAAGAAAAACCCTTGAGACATGAAAACTAAATGCAATCCATGAGCCCAAATCCTTTTTAGGATCTGGACAACCGGTGAAGTTAGGCAAGTTAGGACAACAGGTGAAACCTCAGGAGTTTGAGGATTTGAGGGTAGTGATGCAACACAAATTAACAGGTAGTTAACTTCCTAATTTTGATGGCTCAGTTATGATTATATGAGACAATGTCCTTATCTGTGGAAAATACTCTCAAGGGTTCAGGACAAATGATACAAAGGATGAGCAAAATATATAGTGACTGCTTTAATTTATTACTACAGTAAATGATATATTGCCCTTAATCCCCGTCACTTTGAACACACTTATCATTCTAACCATATTCTGCAGGAGTTCCACAAGTTTTGTTTCATGAGCATCTTTACTATGTATGATGAAAAATATGGTGAATGCTGTTGTCAACTGCCAGCTAACAGTAAGCAGGGTCTTAAAATCTACCTACACCACTGGACCTCTGGTTTTTCTTCAAAGTCAAAATCATCAGGAGAGGTCAACATTTTTTAACTGATTCAGAACACTGAGAAAGCCACAAAAGCACAAATGAAGATACTCACATAGGTGTGAGGCCTTGGGGAAAGGCTTACTGTCTGGGCCCCTCGGCTGTTTCATATACAGTGTGCAGACAGCAACAGCAACTGCCTCTTAGGGTTAACAATCTAATGTAGATAAAGTTCCCAGAATAGTGCTTTGCACATAGTAAAAGACAAAATAATTATTATTACTGCTACAAGCTGGTGAGAGAAATAGAATCACCAAAAAACCATGGTGAAGGCTTCTTTTGTATGAGAAACACAAAGAATAAATACAGAGCAAAATAAAAGGTAACAGAAGGAGATACATATTTCTCAAAAAGGAAGAGGATAAAAAAATGGAGGGGGGAATGAGAATGAGAAAAGGAATTAGGATGTTATGTACATATACCAATCCCACATAAGGAATGTATCAGTACGTATTGCAAACATGTACCAAGAGAGAGATGAGGATCAGGAGATAGGTGGAGGTGAAAAAAAGTAAGAAGGGATTAAAGAAGAAATTAAGAAGTGTTACATACACGTACTAGTTCTCCATAAGGAATGTATTATGTACTACAAGCATATACCAATAAAAATGCCAAAAAATGGTGGAGAAAGTTATTAATCATGGAAAAGCATGAAATGCAATAAAGCCAGATTTTTATTTTACAAAACAGTAAAATTCTAGTAGAAACTGAGAAAAGTAAGATTTTAAAATTTATGGAAAATGATAAGACTCTTGGTGTTGCCAAAACCTTTTTTAAAGAAAACAGTCTTGTTATGTAGCCCAGATGGCCTTGTACCCTCAACCCTCCTGCCCTGGCCTCCTGAGTTCTGGGATTGCAGCACAGGCCACCATACCCAGCTAGAAAAGAACTTCTTAGTAGGAAAAGAACACAAGTATTAAAGGAAAAAAGGAGGAAATTAATTACATTATGTGTTTCTTACAGAAAATACCACAAATAAAATTAAATGCTGGAATGTATAATACAGCATTAGTATCTATTTTTATATAAATACACATAAGGAAAGACAAAGATGACGCATAGACCATAAACACACATTCACAGAAGTAGAAGACAAAATAGTGCATAAGCACAGGAATTAATATGTAACCCCAGAGAAACACAGATGAAAATAAGACATCACTCTGTATAATCAGAGAGGAAGAAATTAAAATCTCAGAAAATCAAGTACTGGCAACAACAAAGAGAAAAATGCAGTAAAACTTTGGATTGTGAGTAATTGTTCTATGAGTGTTCTGCAAGACAAAGAACATTTCTAGTAAGTTTTAACTTGATAAAAACAGTGTCCTGCAATACGAGTGTGCATGATGCCCACTGTCAAATGATCACAACTGAGCCAATGGTTCTGGTCTATCTCTCCTTCTCTCTCTGTACAATGGTGAGTGATCATCTCCCAACAACAAGAGGTCACGAAGAAGCTCTTGTCTGCAGAATAAGAGGAAAAAAAGGCAGAGGAATCCCTCATGTCAAGTGAAATTAGGGAGATACATAAAATGTGAGAAACCGCAAAATTTTATCGAAAAGCACCACCACGTAAGGCTGTAAGAGTGTAAGGAATGAATCTTAACAGTGCAATGTCACACTTCGATGAAGCCCTTAAAAGAAGGAAAAAGAAAATGTCATCAGATAGGGTCCTTGTTAAAGTTACTTGGAAAGAAAAGATTCCATTGAGCCACTAGAGAGCAATGATTCTGCCAGTGATAGTGAAAGTCATCCTGCACAATAGCCTATCGTCCACTCCTCTCCGCCAGCCATGGAGGTTTTCAACGGTAAGTGCAAGTTAATTTGTTTTCCTTTATATTTTTTACTTTCTGTATTTTATATTATATCACATTATAATCATTTTTATACGAATTATTTTGGATTATGGAATGAGTGATGAGTTTCCATCATTTCTTCTTCTTCTTTTTTTTTTTGTTCTGTTTTGAGACAGGGTCTTTCTATGTAGTTCAGGCTGGTCTTATACTCACTATGTAGCCCAAGCCAGCCCAGAGTTTGCAGTGATCCTTTTGCCTCAGCTTCCCAAGTGCTAGGATTATAGGCATCCATTATATCTTATGGGGTCCCAAGTGCTAGGATTATAGGCATCCATTATATCTTATGGGGAAATTCACTTTGAAATACAAGTGCTTTGGATTACATGCATATTCCCAGAACAAATTATCCTTGCAAACCAAGTTTTTACTGTACTCTGAAATTAGAGTGGAAGTCAAATTTGGGTTAGTGTATTTGGAGAGTAATCTGGTGAATTTAGTGAAGTGCAAATCACCCTTTCTGGGGCCCAGAAATTCCACTTTTAGCTATATACCCTATGCTAAAGAAATTCTCACATGTATAACGAGACTCGGATAAGACTGTTTTGATGATTTGCCTGTCATAGTGAGAAGACTGGTAAAACTAAATGCCAATTCACAGGAGACTAGCTGAACAGTGACTATCATGAAACGGGACACAATATTTAAAATGAAAGAAAGCAGCGTTTATCTTCAGTGGATACATTTAAAGAATATGTAAAGTCTGATAGACTATCTGGGTAGGTTTGTAGATTTCTACCATATTAGATATAGTTCATCAAATAAAGAAGTTTCTTCTTTATTATTCAAAATTTAATTATTCAAAATTATTCAAAATTTCTTTCATTGTGTTTGACCAATCAGTAATCAAGGCAATAAGATCTGAAACAACTTAAAGTTAGAAAACTGTGTACTTCAATCTCCACTTAAAGCCCAACCCATGGCCTACTTACTCCTTGCACTGAAAGTACCATTCATCTTTCCTGAGATATCTGACGCTAAACATACTCATGTAATTTCAAGAAACTTACCAAACAATTCTCATGAGCAGCTATGTTCTCTGATTGTGCAAAGTATAGTACACTATGGTCGGTACCTTTGGGGCAGAGTGCACATGTCCTTTTTTCCATCCTTTCTGCAACCTGAAAGACACCTATAAGTAACATCTTTGGTGAGAAATGAAAAAAAGAATTTTAAACTCTTGCTCACTCCTCCTTTAATCTTTTTTTTTTCCCCCTATATAGCTATAGCCCAGGCTGGCCTTAATTCCAATGCATTTGCTACCATGCCTGGCCTGTCTTGTGATCTTAAGTAGAAGACAGGAAACTTTTTTTTTTCCTGTATTGATAACTGAACCGAAGACCATGCACTAACCAGGCAGGTGTGGATGCCTTGGGCCATGGCATTTGATTTTATGAGTGCTCAACTGCTAGAAGAGGCAGACAGATACACACCACACACACACACACACACACACACACACACACACGTTGGAAACTAACGTATTTATTTTACAATGGCCTTACTAATAAAAGAAGAAACCATTTAAAAAAGCAGAAAAATTTTAATCAAGAAAAATAACCGGGGGAAAAATACCTATGAATATAAATAGAACCAAGGCTCTCAAAAAACATGACCTTGTTCACAGCAACCTCTTTGTCACTATAAATCAACAAGAAAGTATTCAAGAAATAATGCCTTGCTTATCTGTAACAAAACTGCACTTCTGTGACATACTATATTTAAAAATTAACTGAATTAAGCAAATAAGCAATATAATTTAAATGGGCTTTAATTCAATAATATGATTAGTTAGGAGAGAACAATTCACAAAGACAAGTTTTGTTTTTTGGTTTTAGGAGAGGAATGAAAGTAAGAAACCTAATGGAAGAAAAGGTAACATACAGACAGCTGCAAAAAGCTACTTACGGGGAAGATTTGCACCCGTATTGTCAGTTAAGAGGCAGAATTCTTTAATATGTTAATTCGCTACTAATCAGGGCACAAACATCCATTTAAGATTTAAAAAAATTATTTTCTGTTGCAATGCTCATTCTCGTTTGGTTCTCTAAAGTAAGTTCTCTATACTGAATATTCAAATTTTAGCTTTGAAAGCAATTTATTTTGCCAGTTATTGGTGAAAGTTCCCACCTTTCCTCCCTTCCTTCATCTTTCTGAGTCAGTTACTTCTTTTTACAAAGTTAGAGAAGACAGAATTTGAAGCTAGTATGTACTTCACATTCAGATGAGTATTTTTCCTAATTCATTTCCTGGATGTGAGTTCTTGTCCAGTGAGCAAATTAATTAATTCATAGACCCCCATTCCCCAGCAACCAACAAGAACAGATAGAGTCAAAACTGCTAGACAAGGAGACAAGAGGACTGCTTTGAGTTCAAGGCTAGCCTGGACTACACAGGAAGGTCCTATCTCAGAAAAACAAGTAAAACGTCTCAGATAAATGGGCCACCTAGTTTTCACTTGTCTCCAACAACCAATACCAGCACTTTTTGTGGTGAGTTCTGTGTTGAGTACACTAGACCAATACCGTCCAACAGAAACAGAGATCCAGACACAAAGTGGGCTACAAGTATCAACAAAACTTTCCATGGCTCATTAAAAAGGCAAAATTACTTTTAACAATATATTTAAATTCAACCAGCTATATCCAAAGACATGTCCCTTCAATATTTAATAAATATAAGAATCATTCATTCAATTAGTCTTTGAAATCCAGTATTGTTATGTGCTTAAAAGTGCATCACAGAGGGGAGAAAGAGGAGAGACAGGAGATGAAAAAAAAAGAAATTGGGATGTGTTATGTACGTGCACCAATTCCACACAAGGAATGTAAACGCTGTATATGACAAACCTACTGAAGACGACAAACCCTCTCCCCACCAAAAACACAAAGGGATCAAGAGAGAGGTGATCAAGGAGGGAGGGGAAGGAAAGTGGATGAAAAAAGAAATAGATTATGTATACACAACAACTTTCTACAAGTAAACATTACATACTATGCACATGGACTAATAAAATAAAAAACTTTAAAACACAGTATCTTCCCAAATGAATTAAAAGCATCAGACCCCAGCAATATAGTGTCCCCCCTACTTACAGTGGCACAGTTTGTAATAGCTAAATGTTGGAAACAGCTCAAATGCCCATGACTGGTGACTGGATAAAGTAGATGTAGGGTTTTTAAAAAAATAAAATGCAGTACTACCGAGCCATAAAGAATGATAAACTAGAGACATAGCTAAATGGAAGCACACTGAGGCCCGAGGACACACGTGTAAGTATTGTATTTTTTCTCTGCTGTGAGAAAATAAAAGTGTAAATGAGGACCAAAATACATAATAGACAACGTGAAATAGAAAAGGTCTGAAGGGAAAGGAGAGGGTGTATCGGGGGAAGAAGGTATAGAAAAAAAATATGGGAAAACAGATAAAAACAAACAAAATCTTTGTAAATGGCGAGGAGTGGTAGAGTAGAAGGGAGGGCAGGGAAATGGGGAAAACCAAAAATCAAGATGCCATTTACAGGTATAAATTTCCAGTGATGAATGTCATATAAGGTGTACCTTAAATGTACCAATAAACTTAAAAAAGTTTTTAAAGAAGTACACTACGGCTGGGCGTGGTGGCACACGCTTGTCTGCACTCCTAGCTACTTGGGAGGATAAAGCAGAAAGACTGAAAAGTAAGGTCATTTTGGGTAACTTAGCAAGACTGTCTCAAAAATAAAGCATGTCATCTCAACTGGACTAAAATCTACATATTAAGTGCTCCAAAGCCCATCCAGCGAGTGTCTACTGTACAGCACAACAGCTAAGAAATATGAGAGAAGTTTGTAAGATGCTTGCAAAATAAAAAAGGAGGCAAAGTAGCAATTAGGGAAAGAACAAAAAATGCCACAAAGCAATATAACTGCAAAGTGAATAAGAAATATTATAAATACTGTGTACATAGGGAAAGGAGGGCTCCCTATGGCAGGCACCTCATTTGAAGAGGGAAAAGGAGGTTACTTCTGTGGCAGAAGCAACTCTGTGGGAAAAAGGCAAGACTTTAGGAGACAGCAAGCCATGATAGACTTTCTGGAGCAGGGAAAGTTGTAACAAAGTGATGACAAACTTATTTAAAAACGTTCCATTTTGATGGAGAGAAGTTCTGTGCTTCTGGAAAAGGAAAGCTGGATATTACTATGTCAGTTCTACTCCCAAATATGTTTTAGGTTTCATGTATTTGTAAACAAAATGCCAAGAAGATTGTTGGAAAGAATTTAACAAAAATGGTTACTTGGAAGAATTCACAGGCAGTGAAGAAACCTGGGAGAAGAGGAGGAGGGAATTTACCTACCTGATTTATTAATATATCAGGGTATGCCCAGACAGATGGTGAGATGACCAAATCAAAGAACAAAACAGAAGTTGATCATAATCCTTCCTTGTGAATTTAATACATGACAAGGGAGCATTTTTTCTGGCATCTATTTCCCTAGCTAACTTTTCTACTGAATTTCTACTTTTTGGTTTATAAGAGTTTGTCATGTATTCAGGATATTAACATTGCTAGTCATATATACGGTCCTTTAACTTTGTTTATAATGTTCTTTAGTATAAAGAATGTTTAAATGTTTTATAGCATGAAATTACAACATTTTTTATCATTTCTACTCTTGGGTCTAGGGATATCCTTAGAAAACATGTAACTATTTTCTCAACTTTTATTTTTTAACACTTAAATATTAATATGGAATTATATGAAATATTTTCATTTTAAAAATTATGTGTATGTATATATACATGTATATATATGTATAAATTATGTATATATATGTGTGTGCGTGTGTATTTATAATCCTGTGCTTCTATCTTATTCCACTGGTCTTCGTCATCAAATCACACTTGTGATTTTTTGACAGGTACAGTGGTGCACACCTGTAATCTCAGCACCTGGGAGGCTGAGAGGCGGAAGGTTCAGGGCCAGCCTGAACTACATAGCAAGACCTTGTCTCAAAAATAAATCCAACCAAAAAATTTTTAACATTTTAAAATATGTTTTAAAATTTGACAAGACAGAAGCCAGGGATTTAGCTCAGTGGTTCTGGTGTCTGCCTGGCAAGCACAAGGTCCCAAGTCCGATCCCGGTAAATCATACCAGAATGCCAGGTGTGGCGGCTCATGCCTGTAATCCCACCACCCAGGAGGCAGAGGCAGGAGGAGTGCGGTGAGTTCGAGTCTACCCTGGGCAACACAGTGAGTTCAGGGCCAACCTGAACTACACAGCAAGACCTTGTCTCAAAAACACTACCAAAAAAAAAAGTTGGTAACACAAAGCCTCTTGTCCTAGGATAAAGTTGAGGGCAGGGGAAATCCCAATAATCTAATCACCTCATCAAATCTACTTTGTATCAAAATCTACTTTGTGAGGGCTGGGGATTTAGCTCAGTGGTTCCCAGGTCTGCCTTACAAGTGCAAGGTCCATAGTTTGATCCCCAGTAACCACATACAACAATGCCAGGCATGGTGACCCATGCCCACCAGCAATTAGTACCACACACCACGCCAGGTAAAGTAGTTCCAACCTGTAATCCCAGCACTCAAGAGGCAGAGGCAAGAGGATTGCTGTGAGTTAGAGCCTTGGCTGGGCTACAGAGTGATCTCAGGGTTGGCCTGAATTACTAGTACCTGTTCCTGACTACCATAAATCCTACAAACACACTGACTGGAAATGCAGTTGTACTTGTAAAAAAACGGACATTTTCGCTCACTGTTGCTGTCTGGATATAGCTGGAGGCCCTTGGACACTGGTTTGCTGCTTGGCCTGAGAGCTGAGCCGGACCTCCTATGCTTGCTCCGGGGCTGTGTACCCAGTTTGAGCTGCACTCCCAAGCACTGGGGCTCCTTAGATGTCAGCATCTGGGAATCCGGGGGTGGTGAGCACTGATGTGATCAAAGGATAGAAATCCGATGTGGGACACAGGCCCTCTCACTTCTTACTAAAATACCCTCTATCAGTGTCCTAAAAGCTCTTGCCTTTTAAACTCATTGATTCTTCGTAGAAGCCAGGAAGTGGTAGGTCAAGCATGACACACTTTGAAGCCAAACTGAGTAGCTTTAGTATTGGGAGGATTCCTGAGGGTACCGCTGAGGCGCTTCTGGCCTAAGCAACTGGGCGAATGAAAGGTGGTGTCTGAGCAGGTTAGCAGACTGTGGGCAGAGGAGGGCAGACAGGAGAGTTCCTGGAATACACTCAGTTTGAGATCATTCAAAACAAAAAACGTGGTTATACTGCACTGGATTTGAGTGAAGAGGACCTCATCCCCCTGAATCGACTTTGTATCAAAATTTACTTTGAGGGCTTTGCGTAGTGCACTTATGTACTAAAAGAATGAAATGGTCAACTGGTTGGTTTGTGGTTGCTGCGTACTTTGTGGTTTGATGCCCTTACGTGTATCCTCCTTTGCCTGAAAAAGCCTATCGACCTATATGACTGGCTGACTCTTGCCCTCAACATCCTCTCTTCCAAAACGCCTTCCTAGTGCATTAGCCGCTACACTAGTGGCTCTGCCCATTAACGCCGCCTACTGCATGCGCCTGCGCCCGGGCAGGGGCCGCCAACCCGTCTTTGTGGCCCCAGGGCCGAGCCCCAGGCGGGCACAGGGGGCGGTGTACACGCTTCGGCCCAGCCAACCCCGCAGGCTCAGGTCAGCCAAGGGCACGGGGGCGAAGCCGGGGCGGGTGCTGCGGCGCCGAGAACTCCAAAGGGACGCGGCCTCCCGAGGCGGGGAGGGAGGGAGGCGCGGGCTTCTGCCCCACCCTCCGCGGCCTCTTTCCCCGCGACGCCTCTCAGCACCCCCTCCCGGTGGGCGGGTGGACGGCGCCCGGAGGAACCGTGGCTTCTCCGAGCGGGCGCTGGCCGCTTCCCCCGGGCCGAGGTGGGTGGCTCGGGCCGCTCCCCAGCGGAGGCGGACGCGGACGCGGCGCGCACCCCGGCCGCCGCCCGACGGGCCGCGCAGGCCACAGGCGCGCGCGTACTCACCCGTGGGGCGCGGGCCGGGTTCCCGCGCGGGCTGGTCCTCGAGGCCGCCCGCGTCGCGCACTAGCTGGGGCGGCGACGGCGACAGAGGCGGCGCCGGGAAGGCCTGGGCCATCCCGACCTGCTGCAGGGCGGGCGGTGGACGGTGGACGGCTGGCGGCGGACGGTGGACGGCGGCGCTCCGGAAGTGGGGCGGGCGGTTTTGTTTCCTCAAATCCCGGCGCTCTCTGCGAGCAGCCCTCCGCCCGCCCGCGAGTCGGGGGTCGGGACGAGGGCGCCATGGAGACGCGCGCCTCGAAGGCCGCCTCAGCCCCTTCGGATCTGAACCGTTTGAAAAAAGAAAAACACAGACCAGCCACCTCGGTCGTGCCCCGGCACGCCCCACGGCGCTCCGCGGAAGCAGCGATCGCTCTTCGCAAGGTTGTTCTGAAAGTTTTATCACAGCAATTTGGCCTAGACAGACATCCGAATGGATCCAGAATTCACCGATCCCAAATCCAGTTGCAGTAAAAAGCCTTTATTTAGCACCCATGGGGTACAGAGCACCATATAAGACGAGGTTTTCAGTGCATGTAACAAATACACACGTAGGCAGCATAAGTACATGTAATTGTTTAAAAAAATAAGCCAGGAGTGATGGCCCACGCTGTGATCCCAGTGTTTACGGAGAGTGAGGCAGCAAGATACCAAGTCTCTTTTACTTTGGGCAATTTAATGAGACCGTTTTAGAAGAAACTGTAAGGTAATAAAGTGAGGAAGGAAATGGGAGAGAGTGAAGGTGAAAGTTACGGAAAAGCAGTGTAGGATAGTTTATTGAGGAACTAATTAAAAACTAAAGGTCTTGCCTTTTGAGGAAGGTCTAAAGGGGGAAAATGCAAATTGAAGGCTTAAAAAAACAGGAACTATACTCATACGGGCAACTTAAAATCTCCGACTGTTTTGAAATGGATCGAAGAGTGGGCGTTGCAAGAGAAGCCCTTTCCAAGCCCTGAATACACTAACAACAGGAAGCTCACCACAAAACTGCTCAGGCAGATGACGGTAAAGCTATTCGAGGGCCTTGCACCCGTTCTGAAATATGAGTAGATGGCCAATAACTACTTCTGAGGAAAATCTGTAAGGTGAAAATAACCAAAGCCAAATACAAGGAGAACGAAACCAGAACGACTATGGTACAAAGATATGATATAGGCCCCGGGATTTAGCTCAGTGGTTCCAGAGTCTGCCTGGCAAACCCAAGGTCCCTAGTTCCATCCTCCGTAACCACATACAACACATACAACAATGCCGGGTGTGGTAACTCACACCCACCAGTAAACAGTATCATGTACCACAGCGTTGGGTGTGGTGGCTCACGCATGTAATCCCAGCACCTCGGGAGGCAGAGGCAGGAAGATTGCTGTGAGTTCGAGGCTGAGTTCAGGACCAGCCTGAACTACAAAGCGAGACTGTCTGTCTCAGATTAAAAAAAAAAAAAAAGATATAGATACGAATGTTTGTATATAAAATGGTATCTAGGAATACAAACTTGTCTTATGATTTTGGAGAAGATAGCCACAGTCGTCTGTTACCAGATGGAGTTTGTAAACAGAAGCAAAACTTTGTGGAAAGCTTGTTTGAGAACCGAATTGTCTGTGAACAGAAGTGTTCCTGAATCAAGGTCTTAACTGTATATTACGTATGTCTGTACACACACATAAATACTATCTTCAAGGAAATAAAATATTGTAACCATGAGCCAAGATGTTATGAAGAAAATATTCAAAGAAAAGCACTTTGATATTGAAATTATACCACGAAAATAAATTGCAGCAGGTGAATTTGAAGGTTGAGGAAAGTTTCCAGAAAAAAAGAGCAAGAAGACAGAGTTGGAAATTAAAAGAAAATGTGAGAACCAGTCTTGTATGTATAACATTTAGACAACTGCAGAGATGAGGAATCCTTACAGAAATAGTTCGAAGAAATTTTTCTGTGCTGAGGAACTTAATTTTTCAGACTGAAAGCTCTCACCGGGATACAATGGATAGAACACCATGGCAGAGACAATCCTGCAAACAAAATTTTGCACAGAGCTCCCCAAGTTTTTTTATTTTGTTTTGTTTTGGTTTTTGGTGTTGCTGAGGACTGAATCCAGTGCTTCATGCATGATCAGCACACACTTTCCAAAACATTTTAACATTTGTCGGGGAAGTTATATCTTATTTCAGGAAACAATGTCCCATCAAGCATTTGAGTGGGAAGGATGAGATGCTCTTGAGTTTCTACCACACTGGGAGGTGAATTTTCTTTTGTATTTTCTGTTTCCATACAAGAGAGAACAGAAACCTGAAGGAACTTTAAAAACAGCTTAATTCTAATGTGACCTTTAGTTTTAATATATAATTTATAAATAATTTATTAAATGTACACTGGTATATAAAATATACACTTTCATTCTACTGATACAAAGCAGAATAGCAGTAAAAACAAGAGATACTTTGTGTCTGAAAATGTTCTGATTTTGTTCTTGGCATTACTATACCACGGAAATAAAATTATGTAAAAAAATAAAACCTCTATAAGGGTAAATGAAGGAATTCACTTGGTGGACACCAACCTAAATTCTGCTGTTAACAAGGTTCTTTTGTAATGGCTCTAATTTTAGCCTAAAACACTGATTTCAAGACAGGCATTAGGAACATACTTATAATATTTTTTTTCTACACTTATTTGCCCCACACTGGCAAAGGATTTCCTTATTTGGTACAGTCCCGGCTTCATAACCATAATCCCATGTTAGTTCAGTTCTTGCTTTCACAAATCTAGAAAACAGAAATTAAAAAGAATCATAAATCACTCTAACCACACAAGCATAAAACTGGAATATGACAATTTCATGTTAACACTTTGAACCACCCTAAAAACATGATCTATTCTCTTTCCATGACATGAATTTTATTCCAAATCTACCAAATTCCTAAGAAGGAACATGTTCATATCAATAAGGAAGTGTGTTATGCAAATGTGAAGCCTGTGTTTGGAAGCAGATGGGGTCCTGTCAATTATCTCTAGAACTGAACTGGGTAACATCTGGTATCCTCAGCTCTTTCAGAAAGTAAATTCTACGTACGAGCAAGAATAGAAATCTTAACTGTTAAAATTTTATTAACAAGGAAGTTTAGGATAACTATACTGTCTTCTAGGATACTGGATATTTGGAGCTGTACTACATATATTTTTTTCTTCCTTTTCCTAGTACTGGAAACCAGGGCTTTTACATTGAGCATATCCTCAGCCTTTTTAAAATTTTGAGACAAGGTGGTGCTATGTTGTGCAGGCTAGGCTCGAATTTGTAATTCTTCTATCTCAGCCTACTTGAGTTCTGGGAGTACAGGTGTGTTCCACCATGCTTAGTTACATTATTGTTTTTAAGTATAATTTCAGAATTCATATAAACAAGATTAATTTCAAACCTGTTGGTGAAGAATGCCACCATTGGGAAATTCCTGTCATGGGTTTCTACAAAAACATTCTGAACCAAGAGATTTGGACAACAGCTATGCTGTAAAAAATTAAACATAGAAGTTAGATATGTGATAGTTATATCCCTGTGCTTAGCATTAGAATCCGATTCTGTTTGTAATAAATCTCACTGCTTTTTGTTTTTGTGCTAATATATAAAAACTATAACTCATGACAGTTTTGTTAATAGCAAGAACCTACACAAACTTTTCTGGTTTTGTCTTTTATTTTTTTAGATGGGGTCTTGCTATATAATTTAGGCTGGCCTTGAACTCACTATTTAGCCCAGACTGGCCCCAAACTCTCAGTCATCCTCCTGCTTCAGCCTCCCAAGTGTGCAGATTACAGATGTGTACCACTGCACCCTGTTTATATCTTTAATTTAAAAAAGAAAGGACAGTGAATATAATACTATCTTTTATGTAAGAAGGGGATAAACAGATAATTTCCTTTGTAGAAGAATATAAATGAAAGTCATAAAAATGGGGACAAGGTGGATGGGGCATCTACTTTGGGGGTAGGGCTCTTAAATTATTTTAAAATAAAACAAATTTTCATAGAAAACTATTTTTGAGACAAGGGCTCTCTCTGTAGTTTAGGTGGGTCTTGAACTCACTATGTAGCAGTGACTTAATATAAACTACTAGTCATATAAAATGACTAGAAAACATTTACTTAAAAAAACAACAACAAAATCTTCCAGGCCAGGGATTTAGGTCAGTGGTTCTGGCATTTGTCTGGCAAGCACATGGTCCTGAGTTCAAACCCTGGTATCACACACCACAATGCTGGGTGTGGTGGCTCATACCTGTAATCCCAGCACTTAGGAGGCAGAGGCAGGGAGGATTGCTGTGAGTTTGAGGCTGGCCTGGCCTACAGTGAGTTTAGGGCTAGCCTGCATTACATAGCGAGACCCCATCTCAAGAAACTAAAAACAAAAAACCATAAATAAATAAATAAAACTTCCTTACAACATCCTAAGTAGTTCTTATTCCTGAATTATAAAGGTAGTAAATGAGGCATCAGCGGTTCAGAAATATTCCAGACACACAACTTGATGAATTGGACTGTAACTCAGAAATTCTGGCTTTAGAGTCCATTTATCAATTTTCTTCATGACATTTTAAAAAAAGCACAGGGAAAAACCTCAGAAATATTAATCTCATCCCCTATACTCACATTAAGGAAGCGGCCAACATTTCCTTCTTTTGTAGCATCCAATAAAAATAATTTCCCTTCACTGGACTTCACTGGAGAAGTAGATGAAATATTCTTGGTTTCAGTTGGCAACTCATCAGACAAGACCCGCTGATTCTGATGTACTGGAGAGTTTTCTTCTGGGGGCTTTTCAATTTGAACCTCAAACTCTCTTTTAATATTTTCATTGTCAAATGTGGTTGCTGGGTTACATCTGTCCCCTGGTGGAGTCTGTTCTTTACATTTAGTTATATCTATCACATCTGATTCACGTAGCTGATTCTGTTCTGAATCTCCAACTTGGCTTGAACTTGAGTTCGCTAATGGATATCGTCAGGAAGAAATGTCAGGAAATATATATGACTGAATAGCAATGCTGAGATAAATAAAACTAATTAGATACTAGCTGCTTTACATATTATTAATCTTTACAATTTGTTAAAGTAGGTACTGTTTAATTTTACAAATAAAATAATTTGAGTTTCCAAGAGTTAAATAGTCTCCCGACTTCTAATATAACAACAGGGGAAACAAATCTACACTTTGATCATAAAGTACTCGTTTTGTTTCTACTACAGAGCAGTATCTTTTTTTAAATGAATCTCAGGTTGTTTCCTCCTCACTTTATTTAATCTCTAATCTTAACAAACTGATTTTCTTCAACTCTGAAACTGCACTCAACAGCCTTCTAAACAGACGCAGTGTGGGGTTAGGAGACAGCTTAGGCTCCACGCTGCCCATGAACAAGCTGAGAAGACTGTCAGCCACTCTCCAGACCCCCACAGCAACAACTGGGCTGTGAGGGCTTTGTACCCGTTCGTGTCTGGTGTTTTGCTAGGTAATCATTTAATACATAAAATTTTATAAACAGTAATACTCCAGAAGTAGATGAACTGCCTAAATTGTTTTTCCTATCCAATAATGAAATGTTTTCTGAGAGTATTCAAAAGTAAGAAAGTTATATGGAGTAAGTGAAAACATTAAGATAAAAGCCACTTCTATCACTTAATGCAGGGGCAAAAAGAAATTGTATTTTAACTAAAAAGGTAATCTCTCTCTCAGAAACTAAGTAGACATGAGCCTGGAAACGATGTAGGGGAAAGAAAGCAGAAAGAGAATGGCTAATGTTCTGTATAATGTTCTCTATATAGTAACTTCTAACGTTCTCATATCCTATAATGTCCTATATATAGTATAGCAAGTTAACTATGGTTGGCAAAAATTAATTGTACATTTCAAAATGGCTAGTAGGATTTTAAATGTCCTTAATATAAAGAAATGATAAAGGTCTGATGTGATAAATACACTAATTACCCTGATCTGATCATTATACATTGCATGATGTACCAAGTGTCACAATGTACCCCCATAAATATATGTAACTCCTATGTTTCAATTAAAAAATTTAAAACTATCCACTGTTGGTGGGACTGTAGACTCGTACAACCGCTGTGGAGATCAGTTTGGAGAATCCTCAAAAAGCTAGGATTGATGGTCCCATTTGACCCGGCCATTGCCCTGCTAGGTATATACACACAAGAATTAAAAGACTCATATCACAGTGACATATGTGCACCCATGTTTATAGCAGCCCAGTTTGTGATTGCTACATC
>PVIR01020286.1:0-30787 GCA_004026965.1 Petromus typicus
TCTAAATATAAAATACTTTAAAAGAATTACGGTAACAGTGTTAGTTTATACTGTTGGAATAAACCATGCATATCAATACTCTTTTTGTACCATATATGGAACTTTATGAATAGTTATGTATCTGTGAATAGATGTTAACACAGCTGTACCTGATACCATGTATCTATATCTCTATATATATTTTCACATAAGCATATTTTCACATGTGTATATATTTCATTTTATATGTATTTTATTGGTATATATCTGAGATGCACAATAATTGCAATCATTTTGGGAAATTGGTACATATACATATCATACCTCAATTTATTTTACTTCTTTTACCCTCTCTGTCCTTTCTTTTCTTTTGTTCCACATCCCTTTTCCATCTCCCTAATTCCTATAATTTTTCCTTTGTTTTACTCTTTATATAATTTAATTTAGATTTTCCATGAAGAAGAAAGCATGTAATTCTTAACCTAGATTATTACTTCGCAGTATGACCTCAAGATATATCTGTTTTTCTACAAATTACTCAAAACGATTTTGCTTTATTGCTGATTAGTATTCACTGTATACATTCCACATTAGCTTTATCCATTTATCTCTTTATAGAAATATAGTCTACATTTAAAATTCAGTGATTATGAGTTGTGTTTCAATAGACACTGACCTGCATTATCACTAGAATGATTTCATTAACTCACACTTCACAAGTCTGTTACTAAGGCAAGACGTGTAACTAATCTGAGGCTCTGCTAAGCTCATTTCATGAAAGAGAGTGAAATTTATAATTTGCTCAGATTTCCCCATGAAAAATAGAAATCAGGTTTGGATCAGAACCATGAGTTCGTGTAAAACTACTATCTAGCATGTTTTCTTTTTTCTGACACAAGAGACTGGAAGTAATTGTGGAGCTGGTAGAAAGCAGAAGAGAAATACCAGAAAAATACCAACCAAAATGACAGCGTAATATCCTGACCTTTATTTCCCCTTCCCTAGAAAAATGATTCCAGTGTGTTTTATAATTACTTTTATTTTCACTCTCTGTAAAATTACTCATTAGTGACAATTGCACACTATTGGCATCACTTTGTGCAACAGTATATGGTAGAGAAGGGAATTTTATATTTAGCCCGGAAGCTTCAGGCAGATGAAGCAGATAATGGCCACGGAGGTGTCAGACTGGCTTAGCAAATGTTTTCCCGTTATAATGGATTAAGGTGCTTGTCTCCCTAAGTGGAGTTAAGCTCATAAACCCAGTGAGAATAATTTTGTGTTTGTTAAAGCTGTGTCCAGTTGTGAATATAGGAGCTTCACCGAGTTCTTCCACCTGCAACGTTTATTGCATAGGCTTGTCTGTCTTCTCACACACACCAACAGAAGAGCTCCACTGCAGGAGAAAAATCATACATGGCACTTAAATTTAGTATCAATTTATTCTGACTTTGGGAATGGAAAACAATTACTGTGAAGTAAATATATTGACAAGCATATAAAGAGAAGTTGAAATTGGTTAAAATTCTCTCTTCATGTGCAGGTGTTGGTGTGTGTATATATTTATCAGTAGTCATTTATCTTACATACTCTCAGAGGAAATATAGAACAAATCATGTACAAATGAAGCTAGTTCAGCTTGGAATGACACAGCGATTACGCTGTGTGTGGGTAGTGTAAGAGTCGCCCTCCAGTCCACGTGCTTGATGATTGGAAAAATCATATCCTCCTGCAGAAGACGTCAGCCTGTTCCCACTCCAGTCACTTGCCTTTCCTTTGGGGTGTGCAGGATGGTAATACTGAGCATGCGCCGGGATTCCACCTCTTCCATTTCTGCTCATTGCAGGCTCCTCACACTTCTGGCTGATTCTGAGAAATGTCTGTTAATTGTCCAGCTGGTGATGAGAGCTAAGCATGCTTAACTACAAAGAACGTCAAATTGTGTTCCCGCCTTAAACAAACCCACACACATCAGAGCATTAGGAAAAACACAAAGCAGGAAAAAACTTAAACCTGACTCAGAAATACATCTTTTCTAATTCTGTTCAATAAAAATGATATGAAGTGTGTAACAGCTGTTCTGTTTTCATTTCTTGCTAAGCAGGAAGGGTGTTATGCTTCACGTGATGGAGGGTTTAAACGCACAAGATCTAGTCTCAGACTGCCTGGGCTATGTGACAGTTAATTTTAGAATGAAATGGAATAAGAAACACCTGGCAGATTAGTTTAGCACAGCTCTAATTGTGTCTAGGTGAGTGACTTACTGAACAGGGAAGAGTTGGTATCAACCTATAGGCTTGTGGCCTGGAGGGAACAAACTAGGCATCATCTCCAGGCTTCCAGCAGAGGCTTGTCAGCCACCCAGACCCACTTTCCTGAGTCTCTGGTGCAGATCTGCATGGGACTCTGGGATGGACGTGCAGAAGGCCCTGCGGTGTTTCTGCGTTCTGGCTCTTCAGGCAGCCAGTGTAAGCTCGCCTTGTAAATCCATATATAGATTGTGTGTATTTTACGTTAAATCTGGTTCTCTTGTGAATGCTGATACAAGTTCCTCCTCTCCAAATAAAAATGAGTACTAAACAAGAGAAAAATTTAGAAAAATATTGTACCTGATGGTGATTTGAAAGTTAAAAATCAGTTTGATTTACTAATATAATTCAATAGTACAATATGTTATGCCCTCAGTAATTAATATTATCATAGCCAAGTATCCTTCTGTGCGTTCTTCTGTGGGCCTTGTTACTGCTTCAGATGAAGAAGCCAAATGGCGACCGTGACTTGTCCCACACGCACAGAGAGCAGGCAGCACACACAATTTGGGGGCAAAACTTCTCATCAGGAGAGCGGCCGGACACTTGGTGTCTGATCTTTAGGGCCAGAAGATGAATTTGGTTCTTGTACTTCTTGGCTTTAGGGATTTTTTGACTTCAGTTTATCACAGGAGATAAGACTATGCAGTAATAGTGGTAGAGTAGTCTTTTGGTTATCTGTACATATTAAAAGGCATTATATAACATATGATTTTTCCCTTTTTGCAAACATTTTGAGGATTTTTTGCTAATTTTTATTTTAATGTAAAGAATATTCTGGAATATATATTTTCTTAATATACATTAAAGTTAAATAATTAAAATTTTTCAGTTCATATACTTAATCACCTTAACTATTTGAGGCAATTTTTTTTCTTTATGCGTAAAGGGATGATTTCTTACCACTACAAAAACTATCTGCCAGCATTCACTTATTCAAAGGTGAAACATGCCTTTTTATTATTTTAAAAATGTTTATCAGTGTCACTTCTAGAAAATCTACCTCACTTCGTACTCAAACCAGGCTTGAAATACCCAGTCTATCATACTGATACTTCTCATATAATAAGGAATTCTCCGTGGAAGGCAGGTACATTGCATGGGTCTCTAGTGCTTTATTTCTGGGTTATAATCTTGACATTTTAAATTCGTTCCCAAGCCTTTCTGGGATCTCCAGTTATGCACAGTTTCTGAAAAAAGTAGCTTTAATTTCCAAATGCTGAAGAATTTTATTCTCTCAAATATTAAGTGTATATATTTACATATTAATATATAAAGTTTTATTGTATTGACGTATAATTGTAGGTTTCTGTGACTCTGGAACTGTAAAGACTCTTCCTTGGTCTTGTTCACCCCAAAACACACAAATATTCAGCGCTCTCATTCAAACCATGTCTTCCTTATTTAAAAAGTTATTGTACTTTGAAATACATCTATGCCTCATGTTGCAATATCTTTAAAATATCAAAAACCTACATAAATAAATGATCTATGTGTATTTTTCCATAGCCATCTACGTATTCTTATTTTTTTATATATAGTATTGATTTTCCTACAAAAATTTAAAGGAATTTTGGAGTCTAAAACTCTTCATGGAAAGAGATATTAAATACAGTTGTATATAAATAAATTAACTGAATAATTAGGATCTTCAAACTCTAGTGAAAATATAGCAAGGGGTATTGGTAAGAATGAAAATTCTAGTTTGTAACATAGGACAGTATAAATTCTATAGCTCTCATTAGGCCCAAGAATCTGTAAAAATCTACCCCTAGCTATCAATATTCAATATTGAACTAGAAGAAAATAACTAGTAGGTTTCTTTATGTATTCCCAAGAGCAGAGTTCGGAAGATGATCAGACGGAGCCCGAGATGGGTTAGGAGACAAGATGTCAGACTGGAGGACGCAGGAAGCTCCGAGGATGGAGAGGCAGATCGCGGCAGGGGCGCTGGGCTGCGGGAGCCTGCTGACCGCTTTCTCAGACACCACCCGAGGTCGCTGGGCTTCCGGAGCTCCCAGCAGCACACCATGTGGGACACCGACAGCAGCTTCCTTTCTGAAGACAGGAAGCACGAATCTCATCCTGCGGCGGCCTCTCAGAGCCCACTTGCTCCAGGCTCTTAATAAACACATTGCTCCAAGCGGAAAAAAACAAACAGAAAAGCATTCAGCTGCTGGGCTTCCTGCCTCTGAGCTGCTTCTCAGTCCATTTCACCTACTGGGGAGAAGCTGAAAGTGAGTGTCAGTATTGCTAGAAAGCGGGGTCTGCGGGTGCACAGGGAGCTGCTGAAAATACAGAAGGTAGAAATGCAGGGTGCAAACAGGCTGAGAAGGAGAGGAGTAGTGCAGGATAGATGACCTAAGCACCAGTGATTTCAGCAAAGCATGTTGGGAACATCCGGCCTGGCTTCCTAAGCTCCATATAGGTTATACACGATAATGAGTATTAATGTCCTCTAATATCACAATTTCACTTCTACATCTTTGTTTTTGCAGGAATTCAGACCCAATCAACATTTCTGTGAGAATCACTGCATTAAAGGAATTCAGTTTCACTCAAAGTTTTTAAAAAATCTCTTTGTACAGTAAGCTAAATAAGTGGCTGAATTAGAAAGTGTACTAAATTATAATCATGCTTATGTATTTTAACTGCTGTATTTATAACAGTAAATCTATAAACACAAAGAAATGGTAGGAAGAACTGTTGAGTCTAAAGTACTGAAAATCTGACTATAACACATAAAATATTTTACCAAGGCAAAATGGTAAGTGAAAATACATATCCTGCTGGGATCCACGCCTCACCAAACTTCCTTGCCCTACTCTGAACTTGGTAATTCTAGTAGTTTCCAAAGTTACTTTTGTCATTGCTGAGATGCAGTCCCCCAAACCACAAGGTAAAAGGGAAAGATTTATTTTGATACCTAGTTTGTACAGGTTCTGGCCCACAGTTAGGTGGTCCCAAGGTGGGGTGGCCCAGGAGAGGGGCATCACAGAAGAGCAGCACCCCATGGTTCAGCAGCAAAGTGAGCACCGCACTACTCTTTCTCCAACTTTATACCTTGTCTTGGTCTTTTCATTTTAAAAAGACCAAAATGCAATGATTATTTGTCTTTTTAAACAAACGCGTTAGCTAAAGAACACACTAGCTCTACAAATTTTTCTTTTCCCCAGTAGAAATCATCAAATCCCCTTTTCAGCTCTTTCCATAAATAAAAATTGTTTACTAAAAAGAGAACAAAGATGAGAACTTAAAAAATAAAGGATGTACACATGGCCCAATTGTTAACAGCTATTCCTTCAAAATAAATCAGAAAAATATGTTTGCTTGAAATTAATTAGTAAGATTGTGCCTCTGGTTAATAAAAATTCATCAAGTTCAACATCTGTACATTTCCATAAGCATAATCATCTTTTAAATAAGTCAGTGTAAAGAAACTGCAAGATGACTAATTCTACATCAGAATTAGTAAATTCATTTGTTTATTTTTCATCAAAACACAAGCACAATTTGAAATATAATTAGCATTGGATAGAGTCAGTTTGATTTTCATTTGCTCCAGTATATGATTATAAAATTTTCCCTATCTACTCTCTAATATTAAAATATGCTACCACATGTGCTCTTGTGGTCTGCTTATTATTCTAATTTTATTACACTCCCAGAGAATGTCGAGGATACAATTTAAAATTTTAGAATTTCCATCACATTTTTGGAAGAAGAGCTTTAATTTTAAAATAGGACCACACATCCCATGACATTTCATCTTCCTTCAGGTAGCCTGTTATGTCTACAGCCACACCACCCTGCACATGCCCAGTCTCATCACATGCCCTGTTAGTCTCTCCCTATCACCCTATCATCTACCAAAATTTAATTCAGAATTCCAAAACACGAAAATGAGAAGACACTAGACAATACTTCAATGAAATTTTCTACTGCATTAGTATTACTATCCTGTTGTATGCTGTTGTTGCAAATGGTAATGAGCCTAGATTTGACAACATGTTTTAGAAGCATATTTTATTTCCTGGCAATCAGAATTATCAAGATATAGTTACTCACAAGCAAGCAAAATAGTCCTACGTAACTTCCAATCACTAATTTTAATTTTATAATCTGAAATTAAGTTCTATAAGACAAAGTCCATATAATTTGCCCTATTTTAACCAGGCCAAATCTTGCACCCCCGGGCCATCAGTATCAATGCTTTCTAGGTTTATTAATGACTTGCTAGCTGTTTTATGCCCCTGGGAACTTTTGAAGTAGTTAACATAATTCTTTTGATTTGTCACGTAATAAAATTTCATCCTATAAGTACATGTACCCTCTGAAATGAGTGTAAGCATTAAATTTGTTTTTTTTCAAGTGAATTTATTAGGTGAACATGATACCTACCGCCCTTTGGAAACTGTTCCTAATGACTGTAAAGTCAGCCCTTGTAATAATGACATAGTGGGAAAAGTGCTACTGCAATCAATATTTTTAAAAAACAGGTCTTTAATTTTTAAATTTTATTTCATTTCAAATAATTTTTAAAAATTTTACTATTGATTCATTATTAGTACATGTTTGCAGCATGTTTGTCCCTTCATATAAATATGTATATTCTGTTACATATACATGTTCACCTACACATATATACAATATGCAAGTATATGTTTATATGTACACATATATTGAATATACATTTTCCTGGGGAAATACTCTTTCTAAGTAGTCTTAGTGTTTTTAGGCTAGAATTTCTTTATTTCCCATAGATAATTAATATGTTAACTTACCTTTTAGGCCTGTAAGTGGCTTCAAAGTGACATAGCTAAACTCTGTTTGAGCCAGCTCCTCTCTAATGGACGACATCTGTTTTCCTCTGTGATCTGACAAAAAACACTTGCTATCCATTTAGCACCTAACACCTGTTAGGTGCTCATAGGAAGCAGGACAAATGCCAAGGCCATGCGGGTCTGCCATTTGGAAGTCCATCTCAATGAGGCTGCTCTGTTTCAACACTTTCTTCCTCACTGGGACACAATACTCAACATTCACAATTTAGAGGAAGAGGGTTTCTTTTGTCTCCTTTTTGTAGACGTTTCAGTCTATGGTTGGCTGGCTGCAGGCTGGAGGTGATAAGGGATGAGAGGGCCCAGATGGTAGGGAGCTTCCCACCTCCTGATGTCCGAGAAGCAAAGCGGCTCAAGGAGGCATCAGGGAGGGAGAGGCAACATCAGAGTCACAGCCGAGGGACACACCTCTTCTCAACAGGATTCACATTAGCTACAAACCCCGATAATACAACTGGCATCCAAACACGGTGCCTAAGGAGTCAGGAGGATTTAGGGGCATGGAACAAAACCTCTACATTTGTTGCTGTCTCATTTCTTGGATGAAGAGGGCGGTCGATGGTCCCTCTCACTGGAGGAGTGACCTTCATGCATCCTTTCCTCCTCGCAACATGGAGGAAAACTTACAAGTGAAGACAGTTCTTTTGTTTGTGGTAAAGAAGCTACTGCTGCTTTTAGTAAAATCAACTGTAAAAAAAATGTTCCTCAGTCTTTGTCTTTTCACCTTTCTCACTCCCTCTGCATATTCCGCCTTCCTTTCCTTCCTTCTTACCTCTCTCTCCCTCTCTCTCTCTCCCTCTGTCTCTGTCTCTCTGTCTCTCTCTTCCTCCTTCCCTCTCTCTCTCTCTCTCTCACACACACACACGCACACGCACGCACGCACACACACACACACACACACACACACACACACACACACACACACACACACACACTCCAATAGCAGAGGAGCGTCAAGCTCCCAATAAAGGAACTATTGAGGCTTCAGAGTAGAGACCTGTAGCAGATGAGAGCTCTGGAGGACCATCTATTCCCCACACTGCACCTTACATTAGCTGTGTCGCTGGTGTTGTTGTAGGTGTCTTGTCTCATTTTAAGTTACATTAAAACTGGGAAATTATCTTCTCAGTTTCCTGTATGAAATATACTCTTCTCTAGTCTCAACAGAGCATTACTTTCTTCAAGGATATTAGACCGAGAGTGAGTATGTGTGCATGCATGTGTGCATGGAGCAGGTAGAGGTTTTGGGAGAGCAGGTCTAAACCTCACATTTTCTAACTTCCTTGAATATACATTCAGACTAAAATTTGCATACTCTACTTGTATTTTAAAATATTCATCCTTTCCAGAATGTGCTGAAAAAGAGGTAAGTTAAAGTCCCATTTAAGCCACTTGCATCAAATGGCTATAAGCAAATTCTCAACATAGTAGCTCTGGTTTTTTGCACGTGTAAAACAGAGGAGAGAAGATCTTTCCAAAAGAGTTGTGAAAAACAGGCTTGACAGACAGAAAGCAACTAAGCCATGGACTCAGACAAGAAAGGCACAAGGACAAATAGATGAATTAATTTACGTTTTCACATGAAGCTGATTGCTAACATTCGTTCTGCTAAGCTTCCTTTTAAGCCATGTGACTGTGTCTGTGATAATCATCGTGCGTAGCACTTCAAGAGAGGAGCAGAGGCTGCTTCTCTGAAGTCTTCTCGGGAGAATAAACTTTCTTGAAGACAAGCCTGTGCGAACTAGTAGGAAAGCCTGGTTCTTGTTCTGGATCTTATGAAATGGACATCTCTGTGGTTTATTCTCTGCAGTGGAGGGTTTTTTTTTTAATTTAACCTTTATGGGTACATTATGAATACACATCATCATTGCATTCAACATTGAGACTTTGTACCAGAATATGACACTTGTTTTTATCAGGTTCTGTCCACCTCTAACGACCAGGTGATAAACTAGCCACTCAAAGCAGTTTGTCCTATAACACGCTCTTTTCGTAAACAAAGAGTTGTTTTCAGTGTCCATTTGAACTTTGACCAAACTCTATTGAAAGACACACTTAAGCAGCTCTTCCTCTGGTCCCTGCTATCTCTTTACCTTAGAAAGTTGTTTGGTCACTTCTGCTTTGGAAGAGCCTTGGAAAGGCGCTGTCCTGGGATTTGACTGAGCTGGGCTCTTCCTGGGAGAGGAAGCTGTCGAACTCTAGAAGGAAGTGAAATCAGACAAGAAGTGGGCTGACTCTTCTGTCAGGCCAAACTGCCAAGGGAAGTGAAGGGAGCGTATTCACCACTATTCGCTTTTGGCCCTGGATTGACAGACCCACTGCAGAGCCACAGTGTGAGATGGGGCAGAGATCTCTTGTGCTCCTCGCAGTTTCAAACTTGCTGTCATTCACAGGTCAGAAAGGAGTGAGGGGAGAAAGGAGGAAAACAGAGCAGTAGCCTGTATGGGAGTTTAATGCTGCAGCCTTTCTAGTGTTTTACTGGCCATCAGATCACTACCATGTATCCTTAAGTGTGTAGATGAGGCTTTGTATCTGAGAGGTTTTCATCTCAAGGCTCAGAAGTAGTCAAGAGAAATGTTCTTAAATCTTAAGTCTAAATTCAAATCTCAGCTCTGCATCTTTCTCCCTGTGTGACCATGGACAAGTTACTCATGGTCTTTGTTTGTCAGTTTCCCTGCCCTGCCAACGAGGAGCAAAATTATACTACTTACCCCATAAGACCATTGTGAAGTTCAAGTAAACTAAGGCATTATAGATTCCTTCTCATAGATAATAATGAATGCAGTTTATTTTATTATTGAATTAAGATGCTCCAAAATTGGCTCAATGAAATAGACATTATAATAGTCATCTTTGCAACTCTGAATCTAGACATCTACAACCATACTGCTTCACTAAGGAGAGGGTGCATATATCTTGGAATGCTCAAGGCCAACCCATGGCCAAAAGCCACATGAATAACCAACCTGTTTAAGCTGAAATTTCTAAATGAGTTACACTTAACCACTCCTTTTTATCAAGGTTTGCAAGAAAAAAGTATATTTTGTGCTTTTAACCAAGTAATCAAAAGTCTTACACTATTTATTTGAAAAGTCCCTCATGAAACGCAAATTAAATTTCTTCCTCAGTATAAAGTTGCCAGACAAAATACAGACCTAGTTAAGTTATAATGTTACACAAACAGTAAATATGTTTTTATTATATTTTATCCTGTGAAATACTGTGATACATATTTATATTAAGAAATAATTAATAGGTTTGCAGACATTAGGAGATCTTAAGATCTGGGTTGATTTACCAGGTATGAAGATAAAACAGAAGAGGGATATTTCGTGTTCTACACTCTGGTTAGGTGTCACTTAAAGTTCCTTCATTCTTTATTTCCTTCCATCTTTCTTTCCTTCCTTCCTGAACATACTTTAAGTGTGAGTTCTACACTATAATCTTTCCATTCTTCAGAAGATACCGTAATGTACCACTTTTACTTTATATAATAAAACTTCTTTGCTACAGTGTTTTACCTGCTTCATGTTCTGCTTTAATTACATACTATGATAAATGAATGATTTCTTTATTTGTTGATTGATTAATCCACACCCTTTTCAACAAATGCCAAATGCCAAATACAGTTGACACTCAAGATCTGATGGCTGTTTGATGGGATTCCTGGCCTCAATGCAAATGGGCTTTGTTGATGGAGATGAACTGAAGGAATGAGACAGATGAGTAGAGAAATAATTACATAATACATTTTATATATGATAATAATAATAAGTTCACAGAGTGCTCTGAGGTCTGTGTCAGGAGACTTTCCAAAAGAAGAGACATTTAGCTCACATTCCAGTGTACACTTCACTGTGTGAACATTATTCCAAAAGAAACTTATAAAATAATGGAAATGAAGACTACAACATTATACTCAGAAAGGAAAAAAAATAACTTTTATGAGAATCTGCTTCTACTAGTGTAGTTCTGCTTAAAACAAGACCTTAAATTATTATGATGCTTGCTATTGTAGCTACAAAACAAAAGACTTCAGGCTTTTGAGCAGTGTTCAATAATTTCATGCCCTTGTACTCAACACAAAATATAACTGGTAGCCATAGCATCTGTTCAGCTGTTACATGGAGAAGGACCTGCAGTAGTATCTGAGCTCATCAGTGTAAGATAACTGCTAGGCATCGAGTCTGAGTTGATCATCAGTATTCTGCTAAGCACTGTGGTGAGCATAAGCCAGTTTCCCATGGTGAGCACACAAACTGTGCTGCTGAGACAGAGTTCCCTCACGAAGGTCCCAGGCGGCTCTGCTCCTGCAGTTACTGCCTGTTAATGAGCCAGGCAGCACAGAAGTGATTTCTGTAAGACAGATGAGACGTCTCTGCTGCTGTGTAAGAATCATGACACTCTACAACTTCTGTCGTAGGCTGGTGTGAATAGTATGCTTTCTCTGAGGAACAGTTTATACCCTAAATTAGAATTACTCACACAGATTTTCAGTAGATCTTTGTAGTTACATGGTATCTGCCAACCTTGAAGAATCCTTGATTACTGTGGAAAAGGAGATGATGTTGCCTACTTTAACTAACCTTTTACCAATGGCATCTTCCCTCCTGCTGTTTCATACATTTCCCAGAGCCCATGTCTCCACTAAGAGTAATATCAGAGATCTTATTTTCATTTTCTGCCATATCTCAAATATCTATAACATTTTGACAATATTTCAGCATCTATGAGATTGAATCCAATTCCTTAGTTTCATTGTTCAAATTATATCTTCCAGCTTCTACTTGTGCCTTGTAGTCGTGTGATGTCTAATCACAGAAAATGACTGCTGTGTTCTTTCACAGGTCGTTCTCTCCACCAAACAAGCTTTTCAGTGTACAGTTTGGTTATGCAGTATGATAATGCAGAAAACCAACTCAAAATCCATTTGCAGCATCTCAGCCAGACACTCAGTGATTGTGTGAGACAGCTTAGTCTCTGAGCGAGCACAGCTGGGATCTGCAGAGCTTGACTTCAGATACAGGTTGGAATTGGGTTAGCTCTGTGTGTTTCTGTGTCTTCCATGGCCTTGAAGCTATCCAAAACATATTCTCTTTCTGAAAGATTAACAAATGTAAGTGGCCACCTTAAGTCACACAGACTCACTTTGGGTTGTTATTTGTAACTGACTGTGCAGTTGAATTGCCTAAAGTACAACCCAAGGTGTAGCACAAAGTCAACAGAGAAATGTATGCGTGTGTTCTATCCAACACATACACAACTGGTTATATTCTGGTCAACATTCATATCCTAAAACTTTTTTAAAAACATACCCTTCCAGACCTAGTACACATGTTGCTTACTCTGAGTCTCCAATTCGGTAAGTAGCTGCTCCATTTTCATGGTCTTCTTAGCTTTATTTATACCTACATTGTTATGGTACATATGTGTCTAATGCTACTCCTGGATATACTGCTTGAAAAACCTAGACAGTTTTCTATTACAGTATCTACCCAGAACTCCTACTCTATATGCACCAAGTGTCCCATGAAAAACAAAGCCAGCCTGTTTAAAACTTCTAAGTGCTAGTTTTCTGGCCATGTGAGATAGGGAACAATATTTTAAAGTTAGTAAATGTTGTACTGACTGTAAAATGTCTAAAAAATTTTCCAATTTAAAACTAACTAGAAACAGGTGATCTAGAATTAAGTTACAAGATAAAATATATTACATGCTAAAGGGTTCAGTGAACTACCCCCAAACACTTTTTTTCCCTGTAGGAATGGATGAAAATATTCTTGGCTAAGAATTTATAGTAAATAGTTAGGACACTGACGGAAGTATATAGCACTCAAGAGGACAGAGTACTGTTTATTTCTTCTTAATTTCAGGTATAAAAATGTTTTATTTCAGTTTTTGATTTTAAATGTCTAATGAAAAATGCCTGAACTTGTTTTATAACCCAGTTGCTGTAATCCATCTATCCAGGCAACCACCTATCCATTCGTTTGATCATTGTTTATTGGTCCATCTTTTTATTCAAAAAGTTCTACTTTTATCAATTAAACTTTGTTTCATTTAATCTTATTCATCAGTTTAGCTTGTCCGTTCTCACTGTTATAACAAAATATTTGACTCCATGTGCCTTATAAAAAATGCCTCTGCATGGCTCACAGTTTTGGAAGCTGAAAGGCCAAGATCAGGCAGTTACATTTATTTAGGAAGGCAGATGGCGTCACTGTTCCAAGAGCATGAGCAGATAACATAGAGTACATAGGAAGCCATAAGTCTTTACTGGCTAAGTCTGTTCTTTATACAATGACTCCCTTGCAGGAGAACCAGCTCACTCTCTGGAGATCAGTACTGGACCCTTCTGAAGAGGACGACCCATGACCTACTGCTTCCATAAGCCTCACTTCTTAAGGACTCTACCACCTGTCAGCATCAAAATGAGGTCCCAGCTTCCAGAGTAAGAAACTTCGGAGGACACACTCAAGCCGACTCTAAATCCCAGCCAAACACAGTCTCTGCTTGCTACACACCTTTGCCAACACTCTGACTTGTTATTTCTCATGTGCTTTTTACTATACTCTTCTTCATGGACAAGAGATGAATCTGTACACTGAACTGCTTTCCATTCTGCCTCCTCAAAGCAGTTACTCACCATCGTTTCAAGCTGAAAAGTCAACATTCATTCTACTACCTACAAGATAAACACATGATTGACTTTTATGATTCATATTTTCAGTATTAAATTAGTTTCAGAGCCATCTTGTAGAGTGGTTGTCAAATAAATTAGAGCTATGAAGAAAATTATTTGACCTTGGAGTTATAATGTAACATCAACAGCATGCTGCCTTACTTACTTACTATGTGCTGGAAATTATAAAATAAGTACATGTTGGTAGAATTTTGTGTGCAATCTTAGATAATTTTTGCTTACTTATGTCATGAAATTTAAATTTACTTTCCTTTGTGAGAACTAGACATGAAATAGATGAAATTAGGTCATTAGTTAAGGAATAAGTAATTACTTTTTGGATACAACATGAAGTGCACTGTAATTGGTTTTATCAATCCTCAATGAAATTTCTTTCAAGCTAGGTTTAAATTTTCTACTATTTTAGAATTATTCCTCCAAATCCAGCTCACTTATGCTGTTTGTTTTTAATCTCTATGAGTCCTATCTGGAGAGAATCATAAAACATATTAAAGTTGATATGTGACATATTCAAATGGCTTAATTTTGCAGAAAAATAAGTTTCACTTCAGAAAATGAAGTTAAGCTTTGATGCATTGGGGCTAAAGTGAGTATGCTTTAAGAGAGGAAAAGGATGTCAAAGAAATCATCCATGTAATACCACCCCAATGATTTCAGGGTCAGGAATAAGTCATACAGACCCACATTAAAACTGTAATGGTAGAGACTGAGAATAATTAAAGCTCTTAAAATCATCCCAGTCAGTATATAACATCAGCCAAACAAAACAGCCTAGAACCTTCCTCATGATACCACTGGTCCAAATAATTGGATTCTGTAAAGTAAAGATATTTGAACAATAACAAATAAATGGGAAGTAACAAAAATGAGAAAAATAAGAGAATAGACTTGCTATACATAGGTACTCCTTCTGTATTGCCTTCCTGAAGCCAAGTTTTTCCAGACTGAAGGCTCATTCACTCAAAGCTTACATTTCACAGAGTGAAGGTTTATCGAGGAGAGGGTCAGTTCAGATTCCTCGTGCTGTACGAGAGCCAACAAAACTTACACAAACTTCACAAAACAAAATTTCATCTTTTAGATGTTTTAAGAATTCATATAATGTTCTAAGAGACCAAAAGGGAAAGAACTATTAGGAACAACATCAGATATTGTGAACTCAATGCAATTGGGAGATTTCTTTCTTTTACTACTTCTCCTCACCAGTTCTATCTGTTCACTTACCTCTTATTCACTCCATGTGCATTTCTCATTCTCTTTCACAGACAGGGTTTTCTTGTTTCCTTCAGCCTGTCTCTATAACATGAAAGAGTGAAAGATTCACTTCTCCATATTATCCATGTAATAATCCCTTTGAGGCAATATAATCTACTTAATTGTGTGTCATGAGCTCTTCTGGCAGAAGTAATCACTGCCATGAGTTATGGTCTACCATAACTAAGCTACTAACAAGACGTAGGCCTGCTATCACTCCATGAGGTCAAAGACAAAGGTCTTATAACTCAGGAAAATTAATGAGTTCTTGCTCAGCAAAATAAATAAATAAATACATACATACATACATAAAGTAAAAAGTGTTCCTATGGTACACTTGGATTAGCTTTCCCATGGCTGGGACATAATATCCTACACTCATGACTTACAGATGAGGCAGTGTGTGGTCAGCAAGGACAAATAGGAAGGTCACAGGAAAGATGTGCTGGGACAAAGCTGCTTGGCTCATGAGCGCTGAGAAATAAAGAAGAAACACTCAAGAAGAAGGGTCGAGGGACTAGGTTCATGCCTCCCTTACCCAGCCAGACTCACATAGAATCTTCTGTCCTCCTCTCCATCTCTCCACCTGTCAAGATGACACAATGAAGCATCATCCTAAGCTCATAGAGTGAGCTTATTAGACTGCTGCTGCAGCTGACTGTGAATAAAGCAAAGTTTGTCTTGAGCCAGGGAGAAAACAGAATGTAAGTGGAGACTCTAAATCACATACTAGTTAGAATTGATCAAGGTCATTTTGTATGCTGGAGCCTTAGTGGCTGTATTTACTAGGTTTGTGATCTTGGTTAGTTTCCTGAAGTGTACTAAAGAGTAGCTTTTTCTTCTTGAAAATCAAAATAGCTTTTCAATGTGCCTCTCTTTCCTGTGAGATGCAAGTAATATCAGCAAAGTAAATTCTGAAAGACATGATAAATAATTAAATAGATGTTTAAATAAGTCATACTTACACTAAAGACTATTTTGAAGATTCAGGGAGATATCCACGTCAGTGGTGTTCAGAAAGCCACTGTGCCCTAGACAATCAAAAGGAGAACAAAAAGATACCCTGCTGTCAGGCTGGGGCAACATGAGTGAAAAGCCGTAGGTCCTGAGACAAGAGCTGGGCTTTGTAGGGTTGTTAATTCAAAGTTAGTAATAATGACATCCAAGTGTATTTACATTGACCAGTTATAGGCATTTACAGCTCATCTGATTATAGTATAGTACAGATCTGGAAAATCTTGGAACATTACAAAAGAGGAAAAGAACAATTTAATCTCTTCTTAGCTGAATATTGTGTTTCACACTATCTCACATTAGCTCATGTATTAAATTTTAAAATTACTCAAAGAAACTTCTGAATATTCCCAGTCATGTAGGTATTTGTCATTACGAAGGCAAATGTCCATATGTTTTCATCACTTGTTGAACTTAAGTAACAATATGTATTAAATGCCTGAAATTTTTATTTTTAATTTTTAGGAAGCGGTCACAATGGTTTGATTTAGCCAAATGCCAAAAGATTACTTATTTTGTAGTTGAATTTGGATGATATATGTGCTGTGAGTGTGGAATGTAATATTTTCAGGACTTTGGGTTTCTTTCATATTGCTCCATCCAAATAATCTTTATAGCAAAAACTGTGCATTTTATAACATCACCCAGGAAGGAACAGAGGTGTAAAAAACAATGATTATGCTGAGACTAGAGCTCTGTAGACAGCAGACTCTTGCTTTATCTTCATTTTGCACTACTGGGGACTGATCTCACCACTTGGCAAGCACCCTGTCACTGAGCTACATCCTCAGCCACGGTACTCAGGTTTAAACACTCAGCTCAAAGTATCATCCTCAAGAGCCAGATAGACTTGAACTATTTCATAAACACAGCACATGACTCACATGTTCTTCATTGTGACTGAATTAAAATGTTTGCCTCTAAGAATATGGTGCTAATTTTCACTAAATAAAGTTCTTTAAAATATAATTTTTGCAAGATCCTTCTATGTGGTTAAATAATTAAATTTTGGGGCTTGGGATTTAGCTCAGTGGTTCCGGCACCTGCCTTGCAAGCGCAAGGGCCCAAATTCAATCCTCAGTAACCACATACAATGCCAGGCATAGTGACTCATGCCTACCAGCAATCAGAACCACATACCACAGTGCCTGGTGTGGTGGCTCACGCCTGAAATCCCAGTACTGGAAAGGCAGAGGCAGGAGGATGCTGTGAGTTTGAGGCTGAGCTCAGGAACAGTCTGAACTACAAAGCTAGACCCTGTCTCAAAAAACAAAAACAAAAACAAAACAAAACAAAACAAAAAAGAGATATCTTTCCATTTTTTGTAATCCTATTTGATATCCTTTTCAGATACTATAGGTTTTGATGTATAGTCCTTTTACTTCCTTTGTTAAATTTATTCCTAAGTATTTCATTTTACTTGATGCTATTAAGAAAATTGTGATTTTTCTACTTTCTCAGTGAGTTTGTTATTTGTGTACATAAATGCTATTGATTCTTGAGCATTGACTTTGTGTCTGGCTACAAAATTGAATTTGATTATTAAATCTAGAAGTCTGAAGTTTTGGGGGTATTCATGTCATCTATAAATAACTGTTTCCAGAACTATATTGACCAGAAGTTAGGATAGTGGACATCCTCTTCTTGTTCCTGGTTTGAGAGTGTAGGCTTTCAGTTTTTAACCTTTTACTATGATGTTAGCTCTTTGTTTGTCATAGATTGTTTGTCTTAGCATAGATTGTCTTAGATTGAGAAAAAGACCATCTATTCCAATTTGCTTTTTTAAAAAAATTCAAATCTTTATTGGTACATTATAAATACACATCATCATCGCATTAAAAATTAAGAATTTGTACTAGAATATAACACGACTTGATTCTCGTTTTTCCTCTTCTCCCATGCACCCAGAAAACCCCACTCTCTATATACATAAGATATCACATTCTTTTTCCCCACCTTATTTACCCCGACATCCTCTCTCCTTTTAAATATTTTCTGTTTCACAATATCTACTATATATACTATAACACATTTTCATCTTCAATTTTCAAACCAGAAAAAAGATATGATATTTACACATTTGTGATCTCTTTATTTCACTTATGAGGATGTCCTGATAGTATGCCCATTTGAGTATAAATGACTCAATCTTATCATTTTTATGGCAGAATAATACTCCATTCTATAAAAGAAGCACATCTTCTTTATCCAGCCTCCACTTGATGGGCATTTTGGTTGTTTCCAAGAGTTAGCAATCACAAACTGAGCTGCTATAAACATGGGTGCACATATGTCACTGTGATATTAACTCATTTCTTTTATAAGGAAACACTACTATTCTACTGAGATTTTGAAAATATTCTGTAGAAGATTCTTGGCCATATTGATGCAGACAACAAAGCAAGAGATAGTTCTTATCATTGCATAATTTGTTTAAATTATTGAACTATTATTATCCTAATAATCTACAAGTACAATGAATATCTGCCCTCAGGAGAATGAAGATATACATAATTCATAGTGCAGGAAGCCAACTGCACCCCCCATACACCAAAAATGAGGCAGGCAATTACTGTTTAACACTTTAATGATAATGTACTTATACATATCTAGCTTGTTAGACACAATTTTATAAATGTAAAACATATATCTTTCACTACATTTTAAGAATAAAGAACTGAGACTCCTGGAGGGTTAGTAAACACTGAAGTTTGACTTAAATTCAGATTTATAGTCCTCTAACCTATTAACTTCTCTTTCTCCATTGTAGTGTGTCCTCAGATTTGGCCTTCATAAATAAATCCTTTGACCAAAACTATGACCCTCCCCTGAAATGCTCTAGAGTGTCACCAAAGTAGGTTAATGCATTTGAGCATCTCAGTGCTGATCGAATCGACCTCGTCCTTCAGTGTTAGTTTCTCACTCTGATGTCATTCTTCTTTTCCAGCTGTCACTAAACATTTCTTTAGTATTGAAGCTCTGTTGCTTTGGACACTGAGAGAGCCCTCTTCAGGAAAACACTGTTAGAGTGTTTCCTTATGTCAAATTCTGTCTTTCCAATTGCTACGTACTAACCCTAACTCTGTTTTGGGGGCCTAATTAAAATAAGAACCATCTGTATTTCACTTAAAACTATTATTAAAAACTCGTTAATGAAATGGCTTTTGTGGGTTAAGTATTGCAGTCCATTTGGTCAGGCTTCATAGAGAAAGGTTTTTGTTTCCCTTCCATTCAGAGTGCATTCCAATGTATAACCTAGGCCCTGGCTGTCATCGTAAGGTTTCAGACTTGAGCTCAAACTGGTGTTATGGCTGCACTATGAAAATCTGAGGTTTATATTAATATTTCTGGTGTGTTTTTTATTACTGCAACTTGCTGATGTTATATATCATTTATATGCATTTCACAATAAACAAGGTTCTCATTATTTTTCTTACGACTCATTTGTAGTATCATGCTTCCCTTTGCATCTTCTACCAGTATGTTTACTTAATAAGTTTCATCCTTTGAAACAATGTGATAACATAAATTTTAAAATAAGATTTGTTGTGGCACAGATAATTTAGTATTTAACAAAATACATTTCTGCTTCCTCTGGGTACCTGGCCAGCTATAGGAGTTAGTTCCCTAAGGCTGCTGGAGAAAGTGCCGTAGGTCTGGTGGCTTAAAAATCAGGTGCTTATCCTGTCAATTTTGAGGCCTGCTAACCTCAAATCAACTTCTCAGTCAGTTTGTTCAGAGAGATCAGAACAAAAGCATCAATCATAGATTCTGGTGGCTGACAGTTTGTGGAAATATTTGACATTTCTCAGGGGTTTGTGCAGGGCTCCAGTCTCTGCTTCCATACTGAGATGATGTTCTCCTTTGTGTCCTTGTGGCTCTCTTCTCATAGAGACACTGGTCAACTTGAGTTAGGAATGGACTCTGACTCTCTGTGACCTCATCCTAGCTTACAACTCATCAGTGACCTTTGTTCAGGTCACATTCTCATGTAGAGAGGTTCACATTTTAACAGAGCTTTCTTTTGAGAAAGAAACAATTTAGCAGTTTTACTCAAGCTTGTCTAATGTTGCATACAGTTGTGTAAGTCTTATTAGCTAATGCTACCTAATAAAGTGTGAATGAAAAGAATGTGAGGCACCTCCCTAGCCAATCCATGGAAATGTTGTTCTTGCCCTTTTCCTGCTGCCATCATAATACATCAGTCCAAAGGTAGAGTCACAGGGTGCAGGGGCGTGGGCCACAGGTGAGTCATCATCCAAAGAGGACCACTTCTGGAGAAGGAATAATTGCCTTGTGTGGCTAAATACACTAGAGAAATAGGTGTATTTTATATCGAGACTTTATCTTTGCTTGTTTGTTTACTATAAATTTACTAAGCCCTAAATAAATACCTGGATTGATTTTGGTTCTATCATTTACTAGCTATTTGAACTGAGATAGTTTATTTAAATATTCTAAGTTTGCAAGTTCTTCATAAAAAGATCTACCATCATTCAATCATTGAATCATTCTTTCTAACTGTTTTAAATGTCGACTATAATTCTGTAATTTTCCTCTTGTAACTTACCGTCTACAGAGAAACATAAATGTTAAACACAGACTGTTGAGTATAGACTGCTGATAGAGATATAGTCTATGAAGAAAGTGAGACACCAGGTTCAAGATGAATCAGGGGGCGCTCTGGTGAGGTTCATGCTCAGGAAACCTCTCCAAGGAGATGGAGAGAGATCTGGGTCTGAGACAAGTGACAATCAATTGTTGTCCGCAGCAAGTGGCTCCAAGTCATACAAGCGCTGTTGGATTTAGAGAATTAAACAGAAGCCACTGTGATAGAACGAAAGGTGATTTGCTTGGAAAGTCAGGCCAAGGGCGAGGAGGAATGTGAGGTCATGTCAGGTCCACTTACTACCAGATTCTGGCTTTATTCTGAAGTTGGACAGGGCACTTGGAGTGTTGTAAGCAAGAAGACTCTGTGATGGAGTTCTTATTTTTAAGGGTTATCAGAACCTTAGTGCTAGAGGATAAGGATGGAGAGCAATGTAGAAGACGTAGTAGTGGTTTGGGAGAACCCGGATGAGGGGTGGTGACGACACGATGAGAATGGGGGTGGGGAACGCGGTGTGAGGTGCAGACCGTGTGCAGAGCACCTGGGAACAATGATGACGGAAACAGCACTTGCTCCGGCAACACCTAGCATCCATTTCACCATCACCATTTAACTTCTCACTCTTCAGTTCTCTCAACTTTGTATGCTTAGGAGCAATGGAATCATATCTCATTAATATCATTTGGTGGGTCCTTAACAACGTTTTCAACTCCTAACTTTTATCTCCTAGCCACTGATATCCGTCAACATGATGATAAACACATTAAGATGGTATAAATCCTATAACCACAGAAAATGAGATACCAGCAGATACTATCAGGTTTGAAGATGCAGAGCAGATGCCTTGGTGAGCAAAGAGGCGACTGCAGCCAGGAGGAAGTGGGCTGTCCCTGCACAGAGAACTCAGAGACCGGGAGTGGAAGGGAGTCTCCGAACGAAGTGTAATTGAACTTCTATGGAGATAGTCCTCCTCCTCTGTTCCTTATCTAGAAGCCAACCACTGTTTACTCATGTGAATACAGCAGAAAAAATAGACAGATGGAAATTATTTTTTCCGAATAAATTTAGTTCCCTAGAGAATGGAGTAACTAGTACATTCTACCATTTAGGGAATTCACAACCCTGTTGGGAGTTTGGCAAAAGCAGCCAATTAATAAATATCATTTGTAAACAGAGAAGTAACAATCTACTCTTACATCAATTGCAAATGTAAAAAGAAATGAAGGTAATATAAAATAGGACAATTTATCCTTGGAAAAATTAACATATGTATATGTGTTATTCAAATCATTACATAAATGAATAGGATGATTTGGGAAATTAAGTATCAAAGGAAAATAGTTACTGAAAAATTTTAAAACACTTCTGAGGAAATTGGCAGAGGAATTTTCAAATATATATTGAAACCACGTGACTAGGGAAGTACAAGGGAAAAGAGAACGGTCATGAGTTACCTATGCAAGGTCCTCTGCCTCAAATTACAGTGCAGAGAAGGGAACACAGGAGAGAAAGGAGACACAATTATTTTTTAAGATACAGGAATACTTTCAGAGTTGAGGGAGATGGGTTCAGCCTAAAAGAACTTGTCAAATAGTGAGCAAAGTGAGTAATAATTTAAAAATACTTTCTAGGCAGATCTTTGTAGACCCACAGAAAACAAGCATGTATATGACGAACCAGGCCAAAACTCAATGACTGCTTTGTTGATTTGCTTGGGTTAGTCTCCCTGACAATTCATACATATATCAAAATATCACTTTGTAAACAAAAAAGTACATGTAAGTGTTCATTTGTCAATATGAAAATAAATTTTAAAGCATCTGGAAACTCAAATAGTGCTAATATTTGTTCTCATCAGAAATCTGCATTTTAGGCCCTGTCAGCTGGATCTGTTCAGAGGCCGGGTGAGGTCACCGGAAGCTTACTCCCTCACGGGCCCGGGCGGCATGGATTCCGAGGTCTGGGCTGCCCCTGAGTCTCTCCTGCCTCTCTTTGCGATCTCTCCCTCCATGGGACCCTTCCACTCACCAATTTCCATTTACACAGGCTTGTTGATACTAGCCCAGGGCTGCTGAGGCTCAAGTCCCAATTCTGGCGATTTCCCACGTTGGGCGCCAATTCTGCGGGGGCCAGCCTGGCAGAGCAATGGGGTGACCGAGCCGAGGGCTAGGATGAGAAATAAATAAAGGCAGGACAGTGGGACTTGGAAGGGATCATCAGTCAGTACCTAATGAGTGCCGCGTTTATTTATCAGCCTTCTTTTATACAATTCTTAAGTAGCGCCTACGAGCCGACTCTCTTCTTTCACGTGTACAGAAAAGGAAAAACAGTTAGTGAAAGAGCTGGTGGGCGGGATGTGCTGACAATGTTTTTAATTTAATCTGGCAAAAGTGTATAGAGGTTTAGTTTAATCTGACACGAGGGTGTGTAAAGGTTCTTAGTTTTGCATGAGGGTGTGTAAAGGTTCTTAGTTTAATCTGGCAAAGACAGTAATTATCCTTGAGGAAGGCAGAAAATGTTGGGCTCTGATCCAGAAATCAAGCTGACTTTTCTCTCCTGCATGGGCAGCCATGGCACTGTAGGAAACGGCACCCAACATCCAATGAGGAGATAAAGGCCAACAGCCTATCTTTGTCCTTTCATAGTATTTTACTTTAGAATTTAAATTTATAGGAATCTAAATGGCAATTGAAAGTAGAAGATGTTCACCAGAGGTTCCAAAAAGCAGTGTGGGAGGCTGGAAGTGGACACTAAATCACACTGTGGTAAGAATAAGAAATTCTAGTTTGCTTTTTTGCAGGAAAAAGACCATAGACAACAATTATGTAGTGTAATCTTGGAAAACTAGAGGAAAGCACTTTAAATATTTTCAGCCAAGAGAAGTGTTTGAGAAAGATGCATATAATGCAGCTTTTTTTTTTTTTTTAGACAAAGTATTGATTTTGTATTTTAGGCTGGGCCTGAGCTCAGCCTTAAATTTGCAGCAAATCCTGACTCTGCCCGCCTACCCCCAGGTGCTGGGATCGCAGGCATAAGCCACCACACCCAGCACTGGGACATGTGGTTCTGATTGCTGGTGGGCGTGAGTCTCCACGTCCTGCATTTTTGCATGTAGTTACTGGGGGAACCTGGCCCTTGTACTTGCAAGACGGGTGCCAGAACAATTAAGCTAAATCCCCAGCCCATCCTTTGCCTTATTTTTAATAGAAAGAAAGAGTAGGCATTGTCTTTGCCTTAGTAAGTAGGCATAAATTTCTCTTCCAAGAATAAAATAAACATCCTTTAAATTTAATCCTGTAGAAAAAATTTAGTGTTACTTCGGTTTTATTATCAAAAAGTTCTATTATATTTGCACATCTTTAACATTTATGGACATTACCTTGTTGGCATTTGCCTTAAAGATTCTTAACAGTGGTTCATCTAATGTGTATGTGACTCTGTGAGACCTCCGTAACTTACCTGGACACTTTGCCCCATCAGAGATAATATTTCAGTTCAAAAGCCTATTGTTTTAAATATTCGTTGCATTAAAAACCCTTTCTTCTTAATACTTATTTCCCACTTTTAATAAGCATACCATTGTTCTTCATGTAGGAAATGCAATAAAAATAAAAGGCAAGAAATTTTGGTAGTTTTGACATTTATTGACATAATTTGCTGTATGCAATGACTGAATAGTTTCACTGTTGCATATCCAAACATAGAATTTCACAAAACTGTTTTGTGAGTTAGAGGATCTAGTTTAATTGTAATAAATTTTTTCTGAAACTTTACATTACCTTTATAAAATTATGGGTATCTATTACTATCCATTGGAGAATACTTTATTAAAATCCATGAATAATAAATCAGTACATTATCAAATTAACAATTTTTATGAGTATCATTAATTTGTTTAACATGCAGATTATTCTTTCTATAACCATATGACTATAAGAAGCTAAAAACATAATTAAAGTACTCTTGGGAATTAGAAAACTGGTTCAAATTAACCTATTACAGTTTTGTTTTTACAAGTGTTTTTACTATTGGAGAAATATGTCACTCATTCTGAGCAAACCCAACCAATGTAATCTCAAAATGAAAATTAAGGAATATACACTTTTATGGACTCCCACTTTGATTATTTGTAAGTATTACAAACTGAGGTTTTCCTAATTGTTTGACTTAAACAGGCTTCCCAGTAATATTTATAATGTTAATTATAATAAAAGTATCATATGCTCTCTTAAGTACTTTCCAAATGTTTTGCTTCCCCTAATTGTTTCAGCATCCCATGCACAGGTATAATTCCTTTTAATTATATCAGGATATTTAGTTCAGAAGCTTTGAGTACTATGCTTTACAGGACAAATGTTCGAACAAAAATCATACTCTGCATTGATTGAACTTGAGTTAGAAAGTTTAAATTCAGTCTTTCACTATGTAGTTTTTTCCCTGTAGCTTAACAAATGGGAGAGAAGAAAGGAAAATTATCTTTCTGAAATAAACTCACACAACAAAAGAAGGAGGGACACGTGGAGGAAGTACTTCTTGTAAACCTGGGAGTCATTCCAGTTCCTCGATTTTCTTCAACCTCAAATAAGTAATCGCCAAGTGCATTCCATTCAGCCTGAAGCTCAGCTTGTCCCCTTCTCCTGGACCTTGTAGTAGTGTCAAGGTGACCCGCCTGCTCATTGTCTTTCTCCCTTTATGAAGCCAGCCATCCTCATCACTGTATTTAGGGTATGTGCGATACTTTCACTTTGTGTGGTTTCTATACTCGCAGCTCTTCCAGAGCAGCTTGATTTCAGCAGAGTGCTCCTTTGAAATGAAAGGCTCTTGGTGATCTGCTACTGTTTATATCTTTTCAGCTTAAGTCTATGACATTATCACCCTCTCCATCCCATACTTCATCATTTCAGTGTTTTGATCTATTTTTGCAGACATATCCTGACCTGATCCATATCCTGATCTCTTCCTTTACCACTTGTTCAATATGCTAGAATATTCTCTCATTTCTGCACAGATTCATCCACCCACAATCCTGCCGAAAGTTTTCATTACTTGTTCCTGTTCACGTTTGCCTAAGGTCAGGCTTGAATGCTACACTCTGTTCTCCTGCATGACCAGAACATGTCTCCCTTGTTACAGCCACACAGACCTATCATTTATTTTCATGTGTTACTTTGTTTTCTCTGCAACTTCACCTTGAATGTACAACCAAGTATTTAAATTCTAGAATTACTATGTGGACTATGGCTCCCAGATTAAAATAATCATTTTATAACAATATGTGAATATTAGATAAAGTAAATCATTTTTGACCAAATCATTTCTTTTACTAAAAACTTTCAATTAGGGCATTAAGTACTGAACTCTTTTTTGTGCAGATATTTTTTGAGGGGTGTCAGAACGTCTTCTGTTCCAGACTTAATTGAAAATGTGTGCACTGAAAATGATTGCGTTTGTTTTATATGGAGCCTGAAATAAAGCATGCTCTGCAAGATAAATGTTTATCTTCCTCTAACAAATGCATAAAAGGCCATAGGGAAACACAAACAGCCCCGTGTTTGATGTTGATGCTGCAGGGGATGGAAACTAGCAGCAGTGCTGCAACGATGATTGCTTCAGACACAGCTGCTTTTTAAAGGTGAAAATATTTAAGGCTGAAAATAATCCATCTCCTCACATTGACTACAAAAATATTTAAAGAGAAGAAGTATTCCAGGTACATTATCTTTTCTAGTATTTTAAATGGCCAATAAACCATGGAAAATACCTTATACACTTTAGAAGGAATCCATATATATCATCTATTAAATATGTTTATCATTGTGTGACTAGTATCAAAATATATCATAAAATGGTAGCTTTGTAATAGGGAACATCCACTATCCAAGGAGTTCACACAAACAACAATGAGGTGATTCACTCAGCCTGCAGCTGCGCAAGTCAGCAATCCCACTGGTGACTCCTCCTATCATCTCGTCTGTCTGCTTGCATCATGCACTATGGTTTCCAACATAATAGAAAAACACAAAATACATGAAGCAAGGGAGAAGAGCTTATGAAGTCTGAGTTACTTCCATGTAATTTTGAAGTTTCCATATGTCACATGTTCCCTTGTCATTTTGATTGTGTTTATGCACCTGACACTGAAAGTAATGGAATTCTTGGTGGCCTCCAAAAAACTTGAGTTAGAATGCTGCTCTTGGGCTGGGGATTTAGCTCAGTGGTTCCAGCGCCTGTCTTGCAAGTGCAAGGACCCCAGTTCAATCCCCAGTAGCCACATATAATACTGGGCTTGGAGACTCACATCCACCAGCGATCAGTACCACATACTACAGTGCTGGGTGTGGTGACTCATGCCTGTAATCCCAGCACTTGGGAGACAGAGGCAGGAGGATTGCTGTGATGTGAGTTGGAGGCTGAGCTCAGGGGCAGCCTGAACTACAAAGTGAGACCATCTCAAAATAAATAAATAAATAAATAAATAAATAAAAAGAAAAAGAAAGAAAGAATGTGACCCTTTCCAAGCGAACAGAGACCTCCACCTTTTTTCCTACAGAGGGCCAGCCTGAGGTTTTTATTTTAATGTCTGGTTGCACTGATAGAGAAAGAGCATGTGTTATTATGGAAGGAGTCTGTGTGAAAGGGGAGGTGGAGAAATTCTTGTGAATAAAATAGTTGTTTCTAAAAAATATCGTTATTGGATCATTGGTACAAAATTTTCTGTCTTCCTAGACATGTAAAAATAAATAGCAAAGATAAATACGTTACAGATAGGTAAATATCGCATCTTTTCTCTGGTATGAGAAAATAAAGACATAAATGAGTCCTAGAATTGTATGTTATATATTGTGAAATAGAAAATACTCAAAGTAAAATAGGGTGAAGGGGGAAAGACAATGAGATTATAACAAAAAAGAAAGGAAACAAGTTTTATGTACATAAGAGGGTGGTAGGGTGGGTAGGGCTATGGGAAAAAATGAGACTTAAGTTGTGTCTTATAGTGGTACAAATCCCCGTTATGGAGTGAAATCATGATGTGTATATGTAGTGTACCAATAAAGATTTCAATTAAAAAATAAATAAATAAATAGCAAAGAAAATTCACAAGAGTATAGAACTTAAAATGTCTATATATGTGAGCAATATTTTGGAGGACATTTATATTACTGAGTTATAAATAAAAGGAAATATCTACAAACTGATTAACAAGTGCAATTTCCAATAACAAGTTTTAAGGAAATTATAGAAAAATCCAGGTACACATTTTTAAGGAAATGGGTTTAAAACGTAGATTATACATTGTTAATAATCCAAGAATTTGAAATCTTTAAAAATACTTAACTAAGGAAATTTAAGATGCAAAACAAAAATCTCAATCATTAACAATTTAGTATTCACTGATTTTTGAAATGCCTCTATAATTATTATAGATGTTCTAATACAATATTATAGAAAATGTAAATATACTTGTTTTGGAACTACATGTTGGATATCAGAAAAGCAATAACTTTTTAATCATTTCACTTGAGATAAAATGAAGTGATTTGCTTTATTAGGTATGATTAAATGGAAATTCACTTCAACAGTTTCAATTCATTAATGAATTTCTTATCTCACATGCTTTAACTAAATGTAATTTGCTGTTTGTCAGTAAAGCTGCATGTCACTTTTTTATTATTATAGTTTTTATTACTGTAATATACTGGAAAATAAAGTGTCATAAAAAGAGCAGAGATGCATAAAAGGCACTCTTTGGGGGCCCAGTTGACTGCTCCAGTACCAGCTTATATGGAAGGGGATGATCAGCCGGACGTCATGCAAGTCAGCCAGTGCCTATCTGTCCTCTCATGAGAGATCAGGAGAAAGGCAGAGGATGTTGGAATCACCTCAGCATTGCTTGTTTTTTTTTATGACCATGTCTGCAAAGAATCAGTGTTCACCATACAGCATCATGTCCTGAAAACATATCACATGGGGCTGCCCCGTCACCTCGGAATGCAAACAGAAAAATAGCTTTGTGTCAGGGATGTTTCTTCTTTTGGTTCTGGTGATCAAATTTGGGGTCTTGCTTTTGCCAGGTAGGCACCAGAATCACTGAGCTGAATCCCTGGCTTAGTGAACACAATTTGAAAAGGCAAAGCAAACATCTGGCTCAAACTCAGGTAGAGCAGAGATTTTGCAATGATCAGACCAGAAATTTAAAATTTACTATTCTAAAATTTAGAACTAACACCTGATGTTTGCAGCACACAGGCCCCTCAAAATAGTAGCATCATCCTTTGAAATAAAGGGTAAGTATTTGGGGAGGGGTAGGAAGATAGAAGGAGAGGGAGAGAGTACAGTAGGTTGGCTAGAAGGCATATAGAGATCACATAAACCCTTGGAGGCTGACAGAAGCTAGCGGAGAAAAGAGACAGAAGGAATAGATTCAAAACAGAACAGACCACAGCAGCAGGACTACTACAAACTGTTTTCACTCTCCTATAATAATACAGAAGGAAGAGAGAGTAGGGAGATCTGAGACACACACACTTAGGGGAACTGATACTGACCAGAGGAAAAGAATGGGTGAAGGAACAAAAGAAAAATAGGGGTACCCAGCAGCAAGAGACAAACAGGAGACTATTTTCCCTTTCTTGCAAAAATAAGAGCAGTTCAGAAAAGAAAACATTCAAAATTGGACAGACTCAACAAAAGGAAAGTAGAGAAATGAATAAAATAGAGGGCACTCAAAGCGTTACTGTCTAGAATATATAAAGGGCTTAAAAAATCAGTCCACCCAAATTTAAAGACCCAATTAAAAAATGTTCATCTGAAATGAACAGACACTTTTCAGAGGAAGAAGTAAGAGCAGCTAAGAAGCATATGGAGAAATGTTCAACATCACTAGTCATTTGAGAGATGCAGATGAAAACAACACTAAGATTTCATCTCACTCCACAAAGAATGGCTGCTATCTCAGAATTAGACAGCAACAAATGTTGGTGAGGCTGAGGAGAAGAAGGAACCCTTCTCCACTGTTGGTGGGACTGTAGACTTGTTCAACCCCTGTGGAGGTCAGTTTGGAGATTCCTCAAAAAGGTACAGTTAGAGGTGCCATTTGACCCTGCTATTCCTCTACTAACTATATACACAAAAGAATTACAAGATTCATATCACAGCAATATATGTGCACTCATGTTTATACCAACTCAGTTTGTGATAGCTAAATCTTGGAAACAACCAAAATGTCCATCAACAGGAGCCTGGATGAAAAAGCTGTGATTCTTCTACAGAATGGAGTATTACTCTGCCATAAAAATGATAAGTTTGAATCATTTATACTTAAATGGACGTACCTTGAGGACATCCTCATAAGTGAAATAAATAGGCCAAAGATGTGTAAATATCATATCTTTTCTCAGGTATGAGAAAATAAAAATGTAAATGAGTTATAGAATGTATGTTACATATTGTGAAATAGAAAATACTCAAAATGAAATAGAGTGAAGGAGTAAATAATGAGGGGGAAAATAATGAGATTATAACAAAAGAGAAAGGAAACAAAGCTTATGTATATAGGGGGTGGGGGTGGCAGGGTTGATAGGGGTATGGGAAAAAATGAGAATTAAGTTATATCATATACTGGTACAAATTCTCATGGTTGAGTGCAATCATAATGTGTATATGTAATGTACCAATAAAGATTTCAATTAGAAAAAGAAAGAAAAATGAAAAAGAGAAGAAAGAGAAGAAAGAAAGAAAGAAAAAGAGGCTAACAACAGCAGTAACAACAGCAACAAAACCCCCCAAACAATACCAGAAGCCCTTTTAAGGCATGGACCTACTATAACCTGTAGACAATATGGGAAGTAGCCTGAGGATCATAGTTAACTAATCACAGTGAAATGACCATAGTACTGGCTATAATGCCTGTGTTTAGCTCAAGGAGCTCCTGCACAGTAAAAAGTTCTGAGTCTTGTAGGTGGCATGGCGCCCAAACACTCAGCGATGGGATGGTTGCCAGCCCCAGGTTTTCTTCACTCACTCAGTGAGTGCCTTTTCAGTATGGAAGACAGGGCGATGGAACACAGGGATGCCATGG
>PVIR01020287.1:0-18555 GCA_004026965.1 Petromus typicus
ATTCAGGAGCAGACTCACCAGGTGCTCACACTGTGAGGAGGAGTGGAGAAGACATGGCAGGAGCCTGCCTTTACATGTTACAGAAAGACCCTGGAGTAGCTGACAATGACACAGTAAAGTCTAAAGGGAGCATGACTGGATTCCAGTTTAAATTGTGCTCACACACTTCAACTAACTTTCATTTTCTCGGTTTCATTTTTGAGACAGAAATCTTCCCTGAATGATCCTGCTTTCCAATTTTGAGTAGATCTTGCTATTAGTTGGAGGGTACCAGTAAACACAGCATTTTCAGACAATTTCAACCTCACTACCCACATCAAGTAGATAAAAAGGAGAAAGGAGAGCTTCCTAGAGTAAGAGAAAGAGCAAGGGAAGGTAGAATGGAGCAGCATATATGGGTCACTGCAGATATCAGCTACAGCAGACGATGAACCTAAAGGCTTTAACGTGGTTCCTCAGTGCCTCTGGGATAATCCTCCATGGCCATGTCAAGCCAGGCATCCCAGGAACTACCAAGGATAGCTTAGCAAGAGGCCACATGTGAACACAGATCAGCTTTCAAGTCACAGAATGTTCTCTGCTTAATGTCTTTTCAGAAATAAAGTGGGAAAGACAAGACCAATTTAAGAATGTTCTTTTACTTCTTTTATTTAAAAAGGGGAGGGGAGTTAAAAAATAGTCTTGGGGGGCTCTGCAGCACATGCTGATACTCTGGAGGGCTGTTAAGTTTGAGTCTAGACTGGGTAACTTAGTGACGTGGAAAAATCTCGTCTCAAAATTAAACAGAATAGGGGCCGGGGAGTTAGCTCAGTGGTTCTGGCGCCTGTCTTGCAAGCGCAAGGACCCAGGTTCGATTCCCTGGTAACCACATAACAATACTGGGTGTGGAGACCCACACCCAGCAGCAACCAGTACCACATACCACAGTGCTGGGTGTGGTGGCTCACGCCTGTAATCCCAGCACTCGGGAGGCAGAGGCAGGAGGATTGTGATGTGAGTTTCAGGCTGAGCTCAGGGCCAGCCTGAACCACAAAAGCGAGACTCTGTCTCAAAAAACCTTAAAAAAAAAAAAAAAATTAAACAGAATAGGGCTAGGGATGTAGCTTTGTATGAAAGACTTGAGTTTGATCCCCAGGACTAAAAGCAAGCAAGAAAGAAAGGTAAAATAGTCTTTTAGAAAGAAAGTTCATATAAATCAATTATAACACATGCACTGAGACCTCACCCTACTACAATCTGTTTCTAGAAACATAACACAACCGAGTCCATCCTTAAGATAGCACAGCATATAGCTTTTTTCCTACCAGTCCTCCGAAAGCAAAGGCCAGCTCTAGAAGTCCACTGGCCAGACGCTTACAGCTGGGGTCCAGCGATGACAGACACTGCCTTTCCTCTCCTGGTGCGATGCCTTCATAAACCAGGGAGAGGAGTCGCATGCTGATAGAATGATCCAGTGCTGTAGACTAAATCACAGTCAACGTGAAATGCCTCACAAGAGAAGATATTTAACTTTAAAAAAACACAATTTCACATCTCTTATAAATTAAAAAAAAAATCCACGTTAGCTAAGTCAGACAACTGCACTCTAATATTTAGAACATTTTTAATTCAATTTACTTTCTGTGCTACGTTTTTCATTTATGTTGCTCACCAGGTAGGCACAATTACATCCTGAAGTTTTTCAGGAAATTTTCAAATGCCCTTCATTTAACTTTTACTTTATATTTACTTTCAAATTTATATTCTACATAACAACTACATGTCTAGCACAAATACATCTGTAATTCCTATTTCAACATGCTCTGTACATAAAAAATTCTTAACAAAGAATGTAAACACATGGACCAATTAGAAAAATGAGCTAACAGAAATGTTAACATGGTTCTGGTTACCTGAGACGGTGATATAACATGTAAGAAGCCAGCTCTATGGAGCTGTTTACAGGCTGATACAACAGATGCCAGCTTGGTCCTCTCAAGGTGGGCACTGGGGCCATACAAGTCAACAGCACAGAGCTCCTCAACACTGGCCACATGACAGACAGGAAAAAAGCCAATTGAGTTCTAATCTTGTTATTAGGATACACTGTGTGCATTGTCATAACCTCACTGACTATATGGTACTCAAATTCATTATTAACACTATCCTGGAAAGCGAGCAGACAGCATTGGACAAGGCTCACCTGTACAAACCTAACTATGGAAACCAAACACAGTGCTAACCACATGTGCTGATAACCTTAGGTGCTGGGAAGGCTTTTCTAAATACACAATTTCCAGCTGGGGATGTAGCTTAGTGGTTCTGGTGTCTGCCTTGCAAGCACAAGGTCCCTAGTTCGATCCCTGGTATGAAAAAAATATATATGTGTGTGTGACCCTTCAGTGAGGGAATGGGAACTATAGCAGCCACATATGTGGCTGGCAGGAGCACTGTGATATGTAGGGACCCAGAAATTCTCTAGTCAACGCTGAGCGTCACTGAAGTACACACCTCTGTGCTGTTACTTTTTCCCTCAGGTGAGTTTCCAGGATGCCTTTGTACGGGGACTTCTTTAGTGCTTTCATTAGGTTCACACAAACACTGGGAAGATGGTTCATAACCTGCACATCGCCGATATTGAAACCTATGTTCACAGGCTCACACACGGTTTTCACCAAGAGCTTCATGAGGTCTGTGTGGCACAGATCCTTCTCCAGGAGCTGTGAAAGATGGTTTGAATACAAATACTTCTGTCAGCCAGCAGCCGCATGTTCATTACAGTGTGAGTTCCAAGTGGTTGGGAATTTTTACGTGACGAGGGCTAGGGTAAACAAACTCTCAGTAAGGGACTGGGCAGTAAACACATTTGGCCTTGTGGGTCACACAGCCTCAGCTGTCACTCCTTAGCCCACCCTAATGAGGGAGCAAGATGGACAACAGAGCGACACACTAGCACAGCTGGGAGCAGGGAGCAAAGTGGTTTTGCCTACAAACCACAGTTTTTCAGCCCCGGTATGAAGGCCCTGCTGTATTTCCTGGACCCCGAGCACGGTATGGCACCGAGCAGATTCTCAGTGTATTTAGTGGATGAACTATCGAGCTTGTTTATACAGTAAGTCTCACAGCTATGTTTACAAGGATTTGGTAAAGTGTGCTTCCCGAAGCAGACCGTGACTTAAAGTATAGCATTCAATAAAATACTTACAAAGACTATACATTTTTTTTTTACAAAACAAAAATCTAAGGGATGTGTGGTTTTATTTTGTTATAAGTTGAGTATTCTTTATCTGAAATACTTGAGACTACAAGTATTTCAAGTTTTATAGACTACCAATTAAGCATCCCTAATCTGAATATCTAAAATCTGAAATGTTCTAAATCTAATTTTGAGTACAACATTATGATCTAACAGTTTCAGACTTTGACACTTCTAGATTTTCAGACTAAGGATACTCAACATGCATTTTCAAGAACAGATTGTGTAACAACAATTAATAATAATGTATTCAATATTTGAAAATTGCTACAAGACTGGATTTTAAACGCTCTTGCCACAGAATGGTGTATATAGAGGTAATAGACATGTTAATTTACTAGACAGCCATTCTACTATATATTCATCTATCAAAATATGGTGTATAGTATAAATATATATAATCTTTATTTTTTAGTTGAAACAATAGATAACTCTTCTGGCAATGGAAACTTCTAATGAGCCAAAGCCACTTATACCACGAACTTTCAAAGCATGCTTCTAGTAGGAAATACTGAGCTCAAGTAGCAAGAGAGACCCTACCTTCCATCCTTCTGGGGAAGTACTGAGCACCGTTGTAGTAAATTCCATAATCCGGACTGCAACTGTACATTTACTGTAGTTGTACCTTTCCTCCTCGTGTGGGCTGGGTTGGCCTTGGGCTGCCCCAGTGCCAAAGCACTTTTCTGCTGCAGTGATATCACTCATAGCAATGCTTTCTAAAAAGAACGCCACTGATTTCCAAAGTGAAGAATGTGCTTTGGTACCTAAAAATAATTACACTGAAATATTAATACAAGCTTCTTTCTAAAGCCACTAAAACTAGCACAAGAGTTCTTCTTTAAATTTTCCAAACAACACTTAGAGGTTTTCCAAAGAAGATATAATTTAAATAAAAGCTGAATAAAATAGCAGCTGTTTATAATTTGGGAGAAACTCTGATGTTTACACTTGTATATCTGATTGATTTCAATTAACATTATGATCTCAAGGCATATCCATATTCCTATGAATGCCTCAAATCTATCCTCTTTCATGACAGAGGGTATACAGATAAAGGAAAGCGGGTAGGAGGGAGAGGAAAAGAATTCACATGTATTTTGTACAAGTACCAATTCCCCACAATGAATATAATCACTACGTATTGCAAACATAGACTAATATAAAAATCTTTAAAAAAGCACCCAATTCTCACTTCAATTTTTTTTTTTTTTTGAGACAGAGTCTTGCTGATAAAATGAAGTACTGACGCACTGGTGTGTTTAAATTACTTCAGGTGAAGTTATATACAGTGAAAATACAACCAGAAGACATTGCATTTTTGCTTTAAACTGTCACACATATTCTAAGTATCCTTTTGCTTTCATGTTTTGAGGCGGTGTCTTGGTAATATCCCAGGCTGGCCTCCAATTTGCAGTGATTCTTCTTTTTCAGCACTGGGATTACAGGCATGTGCCTTGACACCCAGCTCATCTCAATTTTCAAAATCACAATCCCAAAACACAATCCAAATAGAATCCAACTTTAAACTAATAGCAATACATCTAAACAAGGTTAAGACTTGATACTCAAACAGTTATTTTAAGAATATAAATTAACATAACTATTTAAAAAGGCAAATTGGCAGTTCATGCAAAAATCTTTCAAATGCACTCTAATCTCTATCAAGTATATATAAAATCATACTTGGATCTACTGATCATTTAATCTAATAAAATAGTGGCAGGGTTGCAAAAATGTTTTTCTAAAATATGTCTTTTATCTTTTTTTTTTTTTGAGACAGGGTCTCATTTTGTAGTTCAGACTGGCCCTGAGCTCACTGTGCAGGCTACGGCAGCCTGGAACTCATAGCAATCCTCCTGCCACTGCCTCCTGAGTGGTGGGATTATAGGTGTGAGCCACTACACCCTGTACCGTGGAATATAGTACAGATTGCTGGTGGGCATGAGTCACCATGCCCAGCACTGTTAAATGTGGTTACCAGGGATGAATCCAGGACCTTGAGCTTGCAAGGCAGGTGCAGGAACCATTGCACTAAATCCCTGGCCCTTTATTATCACTTTTAATAACAAAAAACCAGGAACAATTTAAATGCACTTCTTGTTATGGTGTATATCTAGACACCTCCCTCCCAAGCCTGACGTGTTCCTAGCTGGGGCTTTTGGGAGGTGACTGGATCATGGGGGGGGGGTGCACACAAGATATGATCAATCAATCATCTGTATATTAGACTGCTGATAAGTTTATAGCTAAATTAGACTTGGAACGTGAAGCCTGAATGGAGGAGCCAGGTCAATGGGGCGTGGCCTCAGAGTCTCTCTCCTTCCACGTCCCTAGATCTCTCCCTGCTTTCTCTGCCATGCCATAATGTCTTTCTCCGCCATGTTACCATGCACCTTGCCATGGAGCTAGCATGTTATATAGACTATAAGCCAAAATAAAGTTCTGTAAGTTGTAGATAATGGGTACTGCTCCTCAGCTACAAGAAAATAATTAAGGGGCCAGGGATTTAGCTCAGTGGTTCCAGTGCCTGCCTTGCACGAGCAAGGGCCTAGCTTTGACTGGTTAACCACACACAACAATGCAGGGTGTGGTGATTCACACTCAACAGCAATCAGTACCACATACCACAGTGCCGGGCGTGGTGGCTCACGTCTGTTATTCCAGCACTCGGGAGGCAGAGCTCAGGGCCAGCTATTCTCTCTGTGTTATTTTGGTATCTATTTTTCGATTTCTTATATAAGACACAACACGATTTTTAACTTTTTTTTTTTTTTTTAATTTGTTTGACAGGGTCTCGCCATGTAGTTCAGGCTGGGCTTGAACTCAATATACAGCCCAGACTGGCCTCAAACTCCTATTCACCTTCCTGTTTCAGCCATCCAGATGCTCAATTTATAGGACATGTGCCACCATCCCTAAGATTTCTACCTTTCATTTTTTAAAAAATTGTATTTACTTAGAAGCATTCAGAATGTCAGCAAAACAGCAGCCACATTTTTTTTTTTTTTTTTTTTTTTTTTTTTTTTTTTTTTTTTTTTTTTTTTAGGTTTTTTGGAGACAGGGTTTCGCTTTGTGGTTCAGGCTGGCCCTGAGCTCAGCCTCAAACTCACATCACAATCCTCCTGCCTCTGCCTCCCGAGTGCTAGGATTACAGGCGTGAGCCACCACGCCCGGCAGCCACATTTTTTTTGTAACTACAGAGTTGTACTCAGTTAACAACAGTTATTTCATGTCACCTGCATCAGAAACAACTGAAGATGAAAAACTACTGTCCTCATATATAGCTAATTTGTGCTGTCCACCAACAAGAACCTACTTTATACTTCCTCACCAATGTACACCCTGTACTGTACCAGGCAGGGTTAATGACTACTGCAAATATGACTAGGACAGAGCTATCTAAAGACATATTTGATAATATATTAACTGTACAAAACAAGGCAGTGTTCAGTTTAAAAACAAATCTTACACAAATCTTACACTTCAATTTTTTTCTTTAAAATGAGTGAGGTGTGTACAGGGGGCTGACATGCTTTACAGATAAGAAAACTGTGCTGGAACCGACTTACTCATCATCGTTGTCATCATCTTCTTCCTCCTCCCCCTCTACATCTTCCTTCTTCTTCTTTTTCTGCTTTTTTCAGCCTTGACCAATCACTGTTTTTTTGCTGCACCAGGTTTTCCGTTAGCTCGGGAGGCAGCGATGTCCTTTCGTGCTTTTTCTTCAGTGGGGCAGCCTTCTTCTTGTAATGCAGCTTCTCACCTGCTGCACTATTAATCCACGTTTCTCCCAGTTTCTCTGCGACAGCACCAAGGGAGAGGCTGGCATGTTCTCCTTTGATTTAGGGTGATACTCTGAGCAGAGCGAGAAGGCCAAAGGAGGGCTCTTGGGTGCAATAGGATCCTCAAACTTTCTTCTTTCCCCTCTAGGAGGAATACAGGTTTTCATTTACCTTTCACAGTGGGCCTTGTCCACCTCTGCCATGTCTTCAAATTATCCTTTCTCTTTAGCACACAGGGTCCTCCATCTCTCTGAGCACTTCTTAGTAAACTCAGAGAAGTTACCAGAAGCATCCGGGTGCCGCTTCTCGGGCTCCTCTCAGAAAGTTTGCACAAAGAATGCAAACGATGGTACCCTGCCTCTTGATTTCTTTGCCCATACTGCCTTGTTTTCCTCAGTGAGGCAGAGTCACCCTGTGCCCGTCCGGCTTTTACTTGCGCAGTGTGGTCTCTAGGGAGCTCAATGCACTAGTGATGTTTAACTATCTGAGACTGGCTTATTTCATTTCGTATTATGGTCTCCAGTCACATCCATTTTCTTGCAAATGCCATGATGTCATTTATCTTTGTTCCACTGTGGATATACACCATGTTTTCTTTGTGCTTTCACCTGTTGATGGGCCCTCGGCTACTCCCACAGTTTAGTTTATGTGAACTGCACCACCAGAAACACGGGCATGTGTACATAACTGTTAAGGTTTAGATCCAGAATGCCAACCAGAGGAGTCTGCACAGAGGAGGGGCTTCTGGAAGGCGACTGGATCACAGGGGCTCTGTAGTCATCAGTAGATTATCCTTTAATAAAGCCAGCAGCTGAGTGTGCTATTAGGATGCAGGGCTCAGTCACACATGGGTCACAGGGTAAAACTGGAAGAGTGTCTCTCTCTCTCTTCCTCCCTCCTTGGCTCCTTTCTTCTGTTTCCTGATCGCCTTGCCATGAGCAGCTTTCCTCTCTAACACCCGTCTGAGTGCACCCAGCCCACCCGGACTGTAACTGTGATCCAAAGGAAACCTCCTCCTTTGGGTTGTGCATGCTGGGCCTTTTATCCCAGTATGAGGAAAGTGACTAACATAAACACTATAATATGCTGTCTTTAATTCTTTTAGGAACATACCTAGGAGTGGTATGGCTGGATCAAACTGGGTATCTATTTTTAGTTCCTTGAAGAATTTTCAAACTGATTCTCACACTGGTTGTACTAGATTACGTTGCACAAGAGTAAGAGGATTCCTTTCTGCCCACATATCCTCACCAGTATTTTTTTTTTTTCCTGGTATTCTTGATGACAGGCATTCTGACTGCAGTGAGAAGGAATGTCAATGTAGTTTTATTTATACTTCCCTAATGTCTAAATATGGGGGGGATTTATATATTTCTTGAACACTATACTTCATCTTTTGAGAGGTGTCTATTCCATTCACTTGTCAAAAAATTCAGGATAAGTCCGCTAGGTCCTGTGGTTTTCTTTGTTGGTAAAGTTTTTATTATCTTTTTGCTTGTTATTGATCTGTTTTACAACTTGGTTCAATACTGCTTTCATTGTCATCTGCAGATTCTGACATGTGTTTTCAATATCACTTGATTCTAAGAATTTGAAAATTTCTCACTTGGTATGTTCAAGACTCACTGATCATCTAACAGTGTATTATACACTCTATTTGTCTGTGAAGTTCCAATACTTTCTTTTGCTGTTAATTTCTACTTTTATTTCACTGCGATCTGAGAGGATGCATGAAGTTATTTCAATTTTTTAAATTGATTTTGTTGGTATATTTTATACATACATTATGAACACATTCAACATTGAGAATTTCAATTTTTTTTCTTTTTAAACTCTTGTTCTATGGCCTAAGATCTGGTATGCTTTGAAAAGTTTCTTAGGCTGCTAAAAAAGTGTGCAGTCTGTTCCACTGAATGTAACATTTTACAGATGCCTGTAGAAAGACAATCATTTCAGTGAATAGCGCCAGTAGCCTGTACTTCCACACAGTCCTCTACGCTGATGATTCTTAAATTTGTTCTTTTAATCTCTGGTTGAATGTAATCACATCTATTAGGTTTTGCCCCATTTGGCTGTCACCCTAAGACTTTCCTAGTCTGGAATTCATATGTCTTAAAAATTGGGTGCTACGGTGCTTCCCCCAATGCCATGATTTTATTTTCAAGCTAACTATTAAGGTGGATGCTACAATCTCCCTCAAGAGATAACTGGAGGGGAAAAAAAAGAGATAACTGGAGATATTTAAAATCCAGGTCTGACTGGACTTTTCTGCTCTCCGGTGCCACCTACAGAGGCAGAGGGGCTATTGAGAGGTATTCCACTTCTGTTCTGTTTATATCTACTTCCTACTTATTCAGAGACAGAGGGAGGCACTGCTTATCAAATGGCTCATGGACTGATACTGTCTAAATCTAGATGGTAATGCTAGGAATTATCACTCCTGTTCCTCTTCACAAGCGTGAACTCAGTTCTGTTTACTTAGGGTGTATCATCTCTGTCCAGCAACAAACTCTGTACTCCCAAGAATATGCTGAGTTTTTCTCTTACCACCCTTTGGAAGAAGTTTCCCTTCCCCACTGAGTAGTGTTTTGTTCAGTGCCAGGCATGTAGCTTTAATTACTTATCTTTCTAACTCAAATTATAATGCAGTGCTTTCCCGTGGCTACCTATGTACTCACAGAGGCACATATCTGATGGTTTGGATGAGATTCCCAGGTAGCTTGTGGGTGCTGCCTGCTTCTAGTCCACCATCTTCTAGCTCTCTTTTTGTGTGCAAGGATAACTTATCAAAATTATTATTATATTTTTGTTGTTTTGGTTATAAAACATGTAGTACCATGAAAGACATATTTAAACATACAGATCCTTTTTTGCAAAGGCCTAGGTCAGGTAAAAGTAAATCTAAAGCAGCACACATTTTATGTATTAATAATGAGAATATAAGCTGGGGATTTAGGTCAGTGGTTCTGGTGAATGATCGGCAAGCACAAGGTCCCAAGTTCGATCCCCAGTAACCACACACCACAATGGCAGGTGTGGTGGCACAGACTTGTAATTCCAGCACTCAGGAGGCTGAGGCAAGAGGATTGCTGTGAGTTTGAGGCTGGGCTACATAGCAAGCTCCGGGCCAGCCTGAACTACCAAGCAAGACCTTGTCTCAAAAAACTTTTAAAAAGAGAGAGAGAGAGAGAAAGAGAGAGAGAGAAAAGAAGGATCTTCCAAGTCAAAAATCCTTTAAATAGGGCCGGGGAGTTAACTCAGTGGTTCCGGCGCCTGTCTTGCAAGTGCAAGGGCCCAGGTTCGGTCCCCCTGTAACCACACACAATACTGGGTGTGGAGACCCACACCCAGCAGCAACCAGTACCACATACCACAGTGCCGGGCGTGGTGGCTCACGCCTGTAATCCCAGCACTCAGGAGGCAGAGGCAGGAGGATTGTGATGTGAGTTTGAGGCTGAGCTGAGGGCCAGCCTGAACCACAAAAGCGAGACCCTGTCTCAAAAAAAAAAAAAAAAAAAATCCTTTAAATAACAGGACATGTTCCAAGTGGCAAGTGTGATTCAGCCAATGAGAAAGAGGATTTTCAAGAAGCCTGGGAGGAAAATGCAAAGCAGGGGATCCATCTCCCATTGGTGCACTCCAGGTATTCAATTTACCAGAACACCTACTGCCTTCATGAGTTCCCATTAGGTCACTAGAAAGGTACAGAAGCCCTCCTTTTTCCAAGCACAGGCTAAGGCACACAAAGTCTTCCATCTTCAATACCAATCTCTGCAAACAGCACCATTATATCATACTATGATAAAAGAGCTGAAGCAATGTGGGAAAAAAAGATACAACTATACAAAAAAAAATTGGAATAACATAACAAGGCCTCTTATCATGAAGAACCTTTTTGATATGGTACTTCAAATAAAAACCTCCAAGGGATATTTCAGTAAGTACCATCAAAAACTTGCAAAAAGGCCAGGATTTAGCTCAGTTGTTCTGGCACCAGCCTTGTAAGCACAAAGGCCCAGGTTCGATCCCCAGTAACCACATACCACAATGCTGGGTGTGGTGGCTCACACGTGTAATTCCAGCACTCAGGAGACAGAGGCAGGAGGATCGCTGAGTTTGAGACTGAGTTCAGGACCAGCCTGAACTACAAAACAAAAAAACCCCAAAAAATTCCCCAAAACAAAACAAAAATCAAACTGTGAACAAGTCTTTAAAATGGCAGTAAAGACTGGGAATGTAGCTCAATAGTAGAGCGCTTGCCTGACACGCTAAAGGTCCTGGGTTTGATCCCAAGCACAAAGAAAGAAAGAAAGAAAAATAAAAAATTAAGCAGCACGAAAAGTGCTGGGGATATAGCTCAATGGTAGAGTGCCAGCCTAGTACGCACGAATCCCTATTTGACTCCTAACACCACAAAAACAAAATGAGGAAGTGGAGGCGTTCTATAGGTTTTTATAAGCTCCCTTTTGTCATCCAAGTTGCAATCCTCACTGTGATATTAAATGCCACCACAGTTTGGGTTAAATGTCCCCTAAAAGTCACCAACTTTGGGAACGAGGAGGTAGTGGAACTTTGGGCAGTGTACTCTACCGGGACAGAGTCAGGCTACTGCAGGCATGACACTATGATGTTGAGACTCTGGCTCTTCCTCTCATTCTCTTTGCTCCCCGGCTGCCATGAGGTGAGCAGCACACTCTGTAGTGTGCTTTCACCAGGATGTGCTGCCTCCCCATGGGCTCAAGAGCGACAGGGCCAACCAACCACAGTCCAAAACCGCCAAAACTGTGAACCCAAATCAACCTTTTATATTCTTATGTCGATTCCCTTGAGTATTTTGTCACGATAACAGAAAATTAACTAATGTATGTAGGAATGCCAGTAAAGTTCTTTCTGCAGCACTATGGAATGCCATTACTGTTGTTTTGACACACAGTGAACTCTCCTCCCAGGGTAACCCTTAGCAGGACAGGCCATGGTTCTTAAAGGTGAATTTTACCTACCCAGGACCTCGTGTGCTTCCACAGTCTTCTCCTCAATGAACGTGTTGTAGCACTCCAGCGCTGCGAGGAGCAGGTCCAGCCACTGCAGGGCTGCGCGCAGGCTGAAAGGCCCTCGCAGGTGGAAGAGAGTTGGCTGAGCCAGGATCCCTGAAGGCTGATCACAGTTGCTGCCTCCCCCTTCAAATGTGTTTATGAGAAAAGAAATATCTTCTTTGTTAACAATATCTTTCAACCATGAAGAAGGAGATTTGTGGCCTTAAAAAGAAACAAAATTAAAATGTACAGGTTATAAATAACTTTCATATAATTTTTTTAAAATTTAACAGTTGTGCCTAATTAAAAGTTCAAAATAATATGGGATAATCTTTACTATAGTACTCACAACTTGTTTTACTGTAGCTACTATTATGACAGTAAGTCCACCAAAACCACTGTCCTCAACCCGAGTTCGAGGCTAGTGTCAACTACAAAGCAAAACTTTGTCTCAAAAAGACAAACAAAAAAAGAAAATAAAATAAAAAGAACCACTCTCCTCAACTTTTTTGTTTGTTTGTTTTTAGAGACAAGACCTCACTATCTTGTTCAAGCTGGCTTTGAACTCATCATGCCAGTCTCCCAATTTTAGTCTCCCAAGTACTCAGATTATAGGTATGTACAATGAGGTCTGGTTCCTTAATTTCTTTAAACATTACAAATTTAGTTGGACATGGCATGAAAAAGCTTTTAAAAGACTGTTTATAATATTAAACTCTTTAAAATGAAAGAAGTATAGTCTGTATTGCTCCAAAATCAATAGCTCTGAAAGGGTTAAATCATTCTGCTTCTAGTGAAGTTAGAGACGAAACCAAAACAATATAAAATGTGATGTGTAAGTGCCGGGCGTGGTGGCTCACGCCTGTAATTCCTGCACTTGGGAGGCAGAGGCAGGAGGATTGCTGTGATGTGAGTTTGATTATTTGTTTGAGTTTGTGTTTTGAGTTTGTGAGTTGAGTTTGTGTTTGTGAGTTTGAGATCAGGGCCAGCCTGAACCACAAAAGCGAGACCGTGTCTCAAAAAAAAAAAAAAAAGTGATGTATAAAAAATAGGATATTAAGAGGGGAAAATAGGACTGGGTATAGCTCAGTGACACAGCATCTGCTTAACGTGCCTTGTATATTTTGAACAAAATAAATACAGTGCTCTCAGAATTGCTTTTGTTAAACCAAAATTCTAGGTGGTGGATGAGCTATGGCCTTCCTCTAACATAAATTCATATAAAATTAATGAGCTACGCTTGGCAAAAGTCTTCACTGGCCTTCCAGAATATACCTGCTTTTTTCCTTCTTTAGTGTCTTTTCCTTGACTAGCTTATAAGGGACTATGTTAGGCATTTCTTTATGTCTTTGCATAGTACAGCTTTACAGTACTTTTGATGACAGATAGCCTTCCTAGGGGAAGATGGAATCTCAGTGTTGTTTTAATTTGCATTTCCTAATAGCCAGTGATGTTGAGAATTTCTCCAGGTATTTATTGATCATTTACACTTTTTTGAATTATACAAGGTTCTTTTTTCACCATGAACCAAACTAAAATCAAAATGGATCACAGAACTAAATGTTAGACCAGAAAAATCCCACTGTAAAACAAAATAGGTATAAACTCTCGAAGTTACAGGCGTAGGTAAGAACTTTCTGAACAGAACCCCAGTTGCACATGGGGTCATAGCAAATTAAAAACCATCTTCAAAGAAAAAGAGTCATGTACAGGTATAAATTCTCAATGTTGAAAGTGATCATGATGTGTATATGAAGTGCACCAAAAAATCAATTAAAAAAGAAAAAAAAGCAAAAGAAACAACCAATGAAGTGAAAAGACAACGGCAAAACAGGGAAAAATTTTGTCAGCAATACTTTAGATAGAGGACTCATATCCACAATATATAAAGAACTCAAAAAAATTAGACACCCCCCCAAAATAAAAGACTTAGTAAAAAATGGGCACGTGAAATGAACAGATACTTCACACATGTACAGATGGCCAATAAATACATGAAATATTCAACACCTCTGGAGATTAGGAAATACAAATTAACATTAAGATTCTATCTTCCTCTAGAAAGAACAGCCATCATCAAGAAATCAAATGGTAATAAATGCTGGGAAGACTGAGTAGCTAGAAAGAATTAATCTATACTGATGTGGGAACGTAATCTACAACCACCATGAAAATCTGTATGGAAAATCCTCAGAACACCAAAACTAGACCTGGCTATTCCTCTTCTGTGTATCTTTCCAAAAAGAGTTAAAGACAACATGTTCCAGTAATACATGCATACCTATGTTTATAGTAGCACAATTAACAATAGATAGATCTTGGGCCGGGGAGTTAGCTCAGTGGTTCCGGCACCTGTCTTGCAAGCGCAAGACCCGGGTTTGATCCCCAGTAACCACATAACAATACCGGGTGTGGAGACTCACGCCCAGCAGCAATCAGTACCACATACCACAGTGCCGGACGTGGTGGCTCAAGCCTGTAATCCCAGCACTCGGGAGGCAGAGGCAGGAGGATTGCTGTGATGTGAGTTTGAGGCTGAGCTCAGGGCCAGCCTGAACAACAAAAGTGAGACCCTGTCTCAAAAAAAAAAAAACTAAAACAAACAAATGAACAAAAAAACCCCAATAGCTAGATCTTGGAACCAGCCTATATGCCTATCAACAGATGAAGAAAAGATAGTATTTACACACAATGGAGTACTTCCTTGCCATATAGAAAAATCCGAGTCATATGACAGAAAATAGATGCATCTTGAGATCATAATGTTAAATGAAATAAATCAAACACAAATTTAAATATCACATTATTTCTCTTTAAAAGACAACAGGAAGTGGGAAGATAGTTCATTCTCAAAAGGAAAAAGGATCAGAGATGAAGGGGCGAGGGAAAGACAAGAAGAGGAAAAAAAGGAACTGGCACATGTTATGCACATGCACCAACCCCATCCAAGGAATGTAAGTGTTATGTACTGCAAACATGTAGAAAAGAAAGAAAGGAAGGGATTAAGAGATGGGTAGAGTCAGGGGGAAGAAGAGAGTAAAGGGATAAAAAAAGAATTAAGATGCATTATGTGCACGTACCAACTTCCCACATGGAATGTAAACATTATGTACTATACTATAATAATAAACTAAAATTAAAAATATAAAGTAACTCCCAAGCATTAAAAAAAAACACGGTTCCTATCTTAGGCAAATAAGAGGAACAACAGAAGCATCTAAGGCCAGTGACACTGGTGCCCTCTGCTGGTTCAGTCTTCACTGTATGACTTTACAGGATTGTGGCGAGAATGATGTGACATATTAAAAAGTTTGTACACTAAAAGTAGTAAGCAAATCTAAAATATGAATAGCATTTTTCTGCAATGCTCTAAATTAAATATACATATACATTTCCTTTACTTATATAAAACTAGAGTACAGTAGATGAATTATACTATAATTAAATAGCATGTATACAGTATGAATATAGTTAAATGTATTTAGGTATAGTATTAGCACATAGTGCATGAAGTACACAGCATAAACATCAGAACATATCACAGAGTATAACAAAATTTAGACTCTTCCTGACTAACTCTTAACTCCACCCCACATTCTGCCAAGCACTTAGCGTCTTCCCTGATCAGGGGCATGTGTACACCCCGCTGTCCTAGCTGTGGATTGGTGCCTAGTGTCTGGGAGCAAAGAGGGAGGCAGGGCCTCGCTCAGTCCTGGGACAGTTTCCTCACTGAAAATCTATTAACCCTTGATGTAGACTTAGTGAACAAAACATAAAATACATCTGTTCCTGACTAAGCCAGTAACTACTTCAAACATATAAGTAAAGTTGAATGGTTTTGTGAGAAACTCCTGAAATGTACAGTTCGTTGCTTTCTTCTATCACAATCAGAATTCAGACTTCAGATTCTGGCAATTTCTTATTAGCTACATATTAAAACAGAACTGTATTATTTCAATAAACTATTGTTTTGAGTTGAATATAATGTTAATTGCAATGGTCACCTTACTCTTCTTTTAAACACAGTTTTTAAAAAATGCAAAACTGTAGCACAGCAAATTGATATGAGAAAATTCTAAATTTACTTCTGTACAACCAAACATCAAAATAATACTTTTTACAGTCATAATCTGTCATGTTATACAAATCTGAAATGATATTAGACATTCTTAGTTTTTTAATTTCTTAGAAATATCTGTGACATAATTAAATAATAGACACTGGATGTTTATTTTTTATTTCAGAAGATCAATCCATGCATGTCTTTCTTCAGATAAACAGCTTTGCAACAGTCTTTGTCATTATAAAGACTATGTTTTAATAAGTCTGCACCTCTCCCTAACTCATCATTTTTTCAGATGTATGAAACAACATACCTGGCAGCAAAGGAACAAACTTATAGAACAGTTCTATGGACTTGTGTCGACACTCTGTTTGGGGCCTTCCACAGTGAGCTAGGAGCCACTTGACCAAATCCAATAAACACAATGATCCTGAAGCCGGGAATCCTCTGCACAGAAGGAATGCAATGTCATTTACACTCTCCAACATTCAACCTTTAACTACACCACAGTGCACAAATCACAAACTCACTTCTGTCACACTGATACATTTTAGTCTTATCACTAAAATGCAATCAAAACATCATAGGTTACATAGGTCTCAGAAGCTGATGAACTTCATTTTATTTTTTATCTGAGAAAAATTGTTTAAATGTTTCTTTACAGACCAGCATCTACTATTTTCATGCTTTCTTTTCAGTGTTTCTCAGAATAAGTGAGAGCTGAGAGTGTGAAGCAATCCTTCTCAAGGTTTGGGCCCCAGGCCAGCTAGACCTGCATCACCTGCACACTAGTTTCAAAGCAAGTTCTCCGGCCCCACCCCAGATTTGACTCAGGAATCCTGTTTCAAGGATATTAGATACACAGAATGGAAATTAGTGGAGATAAAATAAAATGTCAAAACTAATAAAATGTTTCAAAACTAATTTTCAATTTTTATCATTCCTATCAAGAGCAAATAACATATCTTAAGCCAAAATTTTCAAACATAAAAGTTTTTACCTCCTCTGGAAAAGTGACTTTTCATATTTCCACGCTTTGTTTTTATTCAGAAAATGATTTATTTATACTTCTACATATCTATCCCAATTGTCCTCTATTAGCTAAGAATATTTTATATTGAGGGAAAAAAAACAGAAAAGGAAACAGTGTCACTGACCTTGGTAAACGTCGTTTTTTTGCTTTGTTTAAAGAAGGGTGCTTCTTTTCAATGATACGCGCTAAGTGATCGATAGCATCACAGCACTGCTGCACTGTACCTGTTTTTCAGGACCAAACAGATTCCAAAGGAAATAAATAGCTGATTATCACTAAGGAAATAGTATCGTAATTTTGTTGGCCTAATTTTTTACTTAAAAGTGTAATTTTACTTAGATTTAATATTGTCTCCTCTCTCAGAATATAAGATTTACATACATTGCACATCCAAAACCAAAACCCAAATCCAGACTTAAGACTGCAGGACAGGTGGCACATGTCTGCTCACAGGCATGTACACAGAGCTACAAGTGGCCGAGTAGAACCTGCACCACCACTACTGCTGGGGGACAAAACACAGCCTTGCTGAACAGTCTGGAGACAGGGAAGACTTCGGCGATGCAAAACGCCATGCAGGGCAGAGCCTGTGCACCTCAGGTCAAGGCTATCCGTACAGGGGTATGGACTCCTTGTCCACCCCTTCTTCTACTATACGATAAACTATGTTATAGTTTTTGAGTATGGCCACTGCAGAATGAGAACTAAACTAAGATGCTAAACTACTCATAGAAATCTAAAATTATTTTATTTTTCATTTAAAATTTTTTTTCCCAGTACCAGGGAAAGAATTTAGCACATTGTACTTGCCAGGCAGGCGTGGCACCACTGAGCTTTATCTCTCAGGCTACAGAATTATTTAAAGGGGTAACCTAGGGACCTAGGTACCAAGAAGAAGGTTTTGTTTTTATTTTTATTTTTCTATGGTGCTGAGGACTGAATCCAGTGCTGGATTTTGAAAAGTAAAGTTTCACTTGTTTAGAAAATTCATCTATATGGGTAACAAAGATACAAAAATAAAATACAGGGTAAGCCAGAATAAAAATCCAGGCAATTTTGCCCATGGTGGGGTATGAGCATAAACGGTAATAGCGCACACATTTTTGTAAGAAACAGAAATTCAAGGTCAAAGTAAATGAAACGAAAGTCCCGCCCTTACGACTATGTCCTCTAAACCCTCACTAACACTCCGGGCCTGTGTCCCGACGACAGCAAACACTGAAACCATACTTTTCAGAAGTCTAGCTCAGAAATTCTACGATGTTCCTACTAGCTTCTGAACAGAACTTAACTATAAAGATATTTTTTTTTACTCTCTTGGCTACTTCAGTGCATTTCTGACTTAATGTCTTTTTAATACTCTTCAATCCTGACTAAAATAGCTTTATCACAATCTTAAGAGTGAAACT
>PVIR01020287.1:18655-30915 GCA_004026965.1 Petromus typicus
ATAACAATACTGGGTGTGGAGACTCACCCCAGCGGCAACCAGTACCACATACCAGTGCCGGGCGTGGTGGCTCACGCCTGTAATCCCAGCACTCGGGAGGCAGAGGCAGGAGGATTGCTGTGACGTGAGTTTGAGGCTGAGCTCAGGGCCAGCCTGAACCACAAAGCGAGACCCTGTCTCAAAAAACCTTAAAAAAAAAGAGTGAAACTTGGGCTGGGGATTTGGCTCAATGGTTCCGGTGCCTGTTTTGCAAGCGCAAGGACCTGGGTTCAATCCCCGGTTAACTACATACAATACTGGGTGTGGAGACTCACACCCAGCAGCAATCATTACCACATACTACAGTGCCGGGTGTGGTGGCTCACGCCTGTAATCCCAGCACTCGGGAGGCAGAGGCAGGAGGATTGCTGTGATGTGAGTTGGAGGCTGAGCTCAGGGCCAGCCTGGCCTGACCTACAAAGCGAGAGACTCTGTCTCAAAAAAAAAAGAGTGAAACTTATCTTCTGTTTCCTAAATTATTACTTCAGGGACACGGCCCACATTTCAGTGGTTACCGTGCCCAGCTCCCTCCGGTTCTGTCAATTTGAAAATCCTTACATTTGGGTCACCACAGTCACTGAGTGGCTGCACTGGTCACCCAAACCCCTCATCTACCAGCAGTCAAGATCTGTAGCCACTGAGGGAGTGTGGGGAGTCGTAGAGAAGTAATGCATGAGAAATCTTTTATAGACTGGACCTGGGGCTCCGGAAGAGCATATCAGATGTACTTATGGGAGATGTGGAAGAAATAAAATATTACGAGAGAATCACTTGGGGTTTACTTCCTGGGTGAGTCAACATAACAGCAAACAGAGCAAGAGACACATACCTAAGGACTTCTCATCTGCATGTGCCAAGGCCAGACTCTCCATATATATCACCAAAGCTTCAAACACAAACTGTTCTACCAGGGATTCTTCTTCCCTGAAAAATGAAGAATATTAAGTCTCACCTAAGAAAATAATAAGGCAGAAAGGAGGAGAGAAGGAATAGTATTAACGAAAGCAACCTTTAATTAGATTTTTTAAGGCTCTAAAGTTTTAAACATAAAACAACCTAAAGCATTTCCCAAAGAACACTACTTTCAAGAGCAGATTAAAGCCTCATAAGGCAGCACTAGCTTTTCTTCATATCCAACTGCCCTCCACCTTTCCTCCTCTTCTATCACTGGGACTGACCACTTCATCAAAATTCAGGATGGGGGAAAGAGGTCTGATACCACACCTATGCTCTTTGAAAATATAGGAAATTTGAAAGCTTTCAACTTACCTAAAAGAAGCCAACATCAATAGTACACCCTTTAAGCCTTTTATTACACTCAAGTAATTTATTCATTCATTATCTGTGGACCAATTACTTACAGTCACAGGTAAGAACAATTTTAGTCAATGACAGAACACATACATATGCAACAGAGGTCCCAGAAGCTTATATTCTCTTGTGGCTTCCTTGTAACTCTCTTGGTTTGTGTAAGTATGCTCTATGATGTTCACACAATGACAAAATCACCTACAGGCACATTTCTCAAAATGTGTCCTTGTCATTATGTGGCATGTGACTCAGAGAAAGCCCATGAGTGGATATACAGGCTAGATCTCTCACTGGGAAATGTGCTCCTTAATGACACAGGACAGTAATCGATTAAGTACAAAACCATGGGTATAGGCACTAACTCTCACAGGAGTTTACAGAAAAACAAAAATTGAAAGTTCTAATAGAGGGCTGGGGATTCAGCTCAGTGGTTCTGGCATCTGCCTAGCAAGCTCAAGGTCCCAAGTAACCACATACCACAGTGCTAGGCATGATGACTCATGCCTCATCCCAACACTCGGAAGGTAGGGGCTGGAGGATTGCTTTGAGTTCAGGACCAGCCTGAACTACAAAGTGAGACTCTGCCTCAAAAAAAAAAAAAAAAAAAAAGAAGAAAGTTGTTCTAGAGTGTTCAGATCCTCCACCAGCAATGAGCAATGAGCATCTGGAAGCTGCATCATCCACCAGCAAGGACACTGTGATGGAACAAAAGCAGCAGAACAAGGGATGGAGGACAGGGAAGAATTAGAACTGGAGCCTGGCAGGAGTATTATAGTTCTTTTTAAATTTGGATCTCAAGAAGGGCAGGGCCTTTCAGAGTTCTGTAAGCCTCACATGTCCTCCAACATCTTCCACCTTTAAAATAAACTGCCAATAAGCAAAACCAGTATGGGCAAAGACGTGGAGGGAACGGACAGGGACTGTGGCAGGCCGCTCTCTCAACTAACACTTGACTGCACGGTTCCTTCAGGTAAAAACTGTCCAGGTGATCCTACCTTGGGTACCATGATCATGGGATTGAGGCTCCTATTCTGCGTCTGTTCTGCCCAGATCAGCCAACAGTGCTCATTTACTCACCCGAGTATGTGGCTTTTGCCTACTCCTGACAGAAAGGATGGGTACTGTGGGCTGAAAAGGCAGAAACTAAACGCCAACCACACCCTCAGAAAGACATTTTCCTGGACATCAGGTATGGGGCTATTTCACAGCCATCTGTGGAGAGCACAGCTTGCTAGGACTATAGATGCTCCAAACCACCTTCCTCAAAGAGCCCTTATGATCTCGCTGTGAGGCTAAAACAAGTTTCATTCATCTCACAGCCTCCAAGGGGCTTTCATCTAACAGAGAAAAGAATGGCCTTGACTCATGTAAGCCAAGCTTACGCTTACTGTCTGCTTTCCAAAATGAAAGAATATAATGAATAGAGACACACGTATAAACAACAAAGCTATACTAAAGAAGAGGACAGAAGTGATATGAAAGAAGAAAGAATACCTCTGGGAATAAGAGGAGTTTCTAGAATACTGTTAAGATCCTATTTCTCAACCTCTAGGTAGGTATTCAGAAATCTGTTATATTTTATATATATTATATATAATATATTATATAACTTTACACATGTTTACATGCTCTTATAGGTTTCACAATTTAAAATGATAAATAGCATAACATGGATTCAAATTTTAGTCAACACACACACACACACACACACACACACACACACACACACACACACACACACACATTCCATCCCTCTGGGTTCCTTCTCTCTTTTTGGTACCAAGAATGCATTCTTCTTGTGCTTACTCTTGAGTAATACCTCCAGTTCCCTATCTCATTTTAATTTAAGTTTTTTGTTTGTTTGTTTGCAGTCCTGGGGATTGAACTCAGGATCCATTCTCTGTTCAGCTACCAGCAGGTAATTTTAGGGAGAAATCTAACTGTGCTGCTCCATGTTCAAGGGAACTACGATCTCACGGTCACCAGAGGTGACTTTCACCCGGCCACAGCAACCAAAGCCCTGCTCAGCAATCTCACTGCACTTCTTTCCAAACCCCAGACAGTACAGGCCGGGAACAGCAAATGTCCCTACTCCTCAGATGCCATCTACTTTTTATTTCTACTCTATACTCTTTGATCTCAAACGCCTTGGCTGTTTCCCACTAATCCTTTATGGCCTATGTTTGAGGGGCCTTATCTAATCTTCTGACTAAATAAAATACTTTTCTTCTGTGCTTTACAAAGAGCCTGTACATGTATCATCTGTTGCACTGACAAAAATCCTGGGCTACTATATTTCTGTGTTCTCAGTAATTTTAAGTTTCTTGTAGGAAAATTTAATTTTAATTTATTTCTAATCATATGCACAGCATCCAACATGTAATTACTAAATACTTAACACAGAAATATATGAATAGAATTAAGCATTAAGCCACTTTTAAAAATCACCACGGAGAGTTTTGAGAGCCTCTGTGGCATTCTTGGCTATCTCTTGGTTTATGTACCTGAATTCTCTATAGATGTTATTAAAAGCAAGTGAGGCTCCAAGCCTCTTGAAAGCATTGGGGTGAAGTGCAAAGCTGTACAGTCGCTTGAAAAGAGATTTGGTGTTCACTGGACTCTTTTCCTGCTGTTGCGGTGTAGTTTGCTTAATGGACCATTTCAGGAATTCTCGAATACACTGACCACAAAAATCTCTTAAAGTACTGTCGACAGGATCCACAATTCCATCCTGAAATGAAACAAAGATGCCTTTATTTCACTTATTTTTTAATGTATCTTACTTTTATCGTCATAATGTAGCAAGTGAATGCCCTTGCTCAGCTTCTGAATATTATTACCTTATGTTCTGAAAATTATTTATAGCACTAGACAAAAATATAAACACTAGGAAAACCATTGTGGTTTAGTTTAGAATGCAAACTCAAAATAATCTCTTCTGATACACAGAAAATACTTATCTTCTAAACAAATTAATGACCTGAAAATCCATGGAAAAGGGAGAAAATGCTGTATTATTTGAATTTGTGCCTCAAAAGCATTTGTTGGAAACGTAATGTCTAAATCAATATGTAGGTGGAATTGGAAGGTGGGTCTCAGGAAAATATTCATAAATAAAGTCATAAGGGTGGGGCCCCCATGACATTAAATGCCATTGTATGGGACCAAAAATGAGATCTAGATTTGCTCACTCCTGCATTTCCTTACCAGGTGGTGGCCTCCAGCATGCTATGACACAGTGAGAAGGCCCTCATCAAATACTGACACTTTGACATTAGACTTCCCCATCCACAAAAAAGTAAAATGCAACTTTTTTCTTTAAAAATTACCTAGCTCACAGTATTGTTATAGCAGCAGAACACGGTCTAATATTTCACATTACAATAACAATCTTTTCTGAAGAAACACAACGGTTATACTCCAAGAATTTCTGAGATTGCTGATTTTACCTCTGTTTACCCACTGTGTGTCCATCTGTGCAGAAGTGTTAAACTGGCATTTTTACCCACATAACGCTCCATCTAACAGTTTTTGTATAGGTTTATCTGAGCATGACTGGAGTAAAACGCCATTCTTCTGTGATGTAAACATGTATATTACCATAATGCAATGTGGGTGTGGCCCACAGTAGCTAGGTGTGGGGAGAGCAGGAATCTATTTGTGCATTCACCCGCTTGGCAGAAAAACAACAAGGTGTGTACAGGAGCTCCAAAACAGCAGCAGGTGTGCATTTAGGATTTTTTTAAGTTTTCTTTTTATTTTTCTGGTAGAAACATAGCCCAATTCAGTCCAATGACACATATGAAATCACATTTGCTAGTTTTAGAGCAGGTTGAAAGTGAATTATCAATCAGATGCATGGATGATGTTGATCATGTGAGCCAAAGTTCCTATGACAGTGAAATGTAACAAGAATTGACATAAGAAATGAAGGCCTTCTTTATTCAAAGGATGAAGAAAATAGCAGTGTTAGTACTTATTTGACTGGTTGAAATGTAGAAACCTGTCATGTTAGTACTATGTCCAAATATATAATGAGGATCTTGGTAGGGGTGGAATCTACTGGACAGAATGTGAGCACTGCCACTCAATGTAGGAAATTGTAACAGATAAGGGCCAACGGACAGTGTGAAATATACAAACAAATGCAAGAAAAATGTTCTGTATGCACCAATGGTCATTCTTTAAAATGTGTTTATTATGCACTTCGCTACCTGAACTGAAAGCACACATACTTAGCAGGGCTTTCTCATAGTAATTGAAGGATTATAAACAACTTACAGGTGTAGGCTTAAGGTTTGTAGAATAACAATGACATTGATGAAATAGGATTCCCTGAGATTTACTGACAAGACTATCCATCAAGAAAGAAAAAGAATTCATAATCTGGCTACCATCCAATCATTGAGAGCTGTTTCAAAAAGTCAAGCAATTTACGTACCATCTGAATAAATGACTACTGATGAATGTCTTGCAGCATTCCATGACCACTGTATCTCTAAGCAGTATATTACGGTAGAATGGCCTTTACAGTTGAAGGAAGTGCAGGGAAAGAAAGACTTAGCTTCTTTGTTTATAACTATATTAAACTTTAACAAAACTAAATAAAGCCTGAGATGGTAACTTTTCACAACAAAACCAAAGGCAGAGTGGATGTTGTTGATGAGTTATGCAGCAATTATGCTGTTACTTAAACACAGGATTGGCCAATGGTTGTATTTTACCTGTGTTAAATATGTGCAGTATAGTTTCATGGTTCAATAGTTTACAGAGAGAACAAGTGCAAAGTATACAGAGAAAATTTTCTTGGAGGATTGGGATTAGAGCTCATGAGAGATTAGAAGAAGAAAGACAAAATGTTTCCGCCCAGGGAACTATGCAAAAAAAAAACAAAAAACAAAACCCTGTGGAACCCAATGGTGAGCTGACAGGTGAACAGACAGAAGAAACATCACAGAGACCTACTATAACAACAGGAAAATCAAAAAGATGTCAACTGTGCCCTACAAAAAAAGGACACAAAGGGGCTGCTGGGGATTGACCTCAATGGTTCTTGTACTTGCCTTATAAGCACAAGATCCGAGTTTGATATGACAAAATGACATTATTACAGGCTACATATTGGTATCCTAACAGGTAACTTTTCCTAAAGTTCTAAATATACACTAAATATAACTAATCGACAAGAATTATAGGAAAAGAATCAACTACTACTCAACAAACAAAAAACAAAAAAAGGACACAAAAACAAAACATACATGCTACCCGTGAGATACTTCTACATAGAACAAGCAGTTGCCAAGAAGATTGCCTTGAGTTTAACAGATGAAGCAAAGATTATATTATTTCTGTGATAGATTTGTTTGTATTTACATTGTAGTTCATATAGGAATTTATTTCTCTTGTTATTTTTTTAGACTTCATATACAAAAAAAACAAAGTTCAAAACGTTAATGCTTTTCATAAACAATAGTTCAGTAGTCTTCATTAGTTTTTTTTTTAGGTTTTTTGAGACAGGGTCTCGCTTTGTAGTTCAGGTTGGCCCTGAGCTCAGCCTCAAATTCACAACACAGCAATCCTCCTGCCTCTGCCTCCCGAGTGCTGGGATTACAGGCGTGAGCCACCACACCTGGCACTGTGGTATGTGGTACTGATTGCTGCTGGGTGTGAGTTTCCACGCTCAGTATTGTAATGTGGTTAACTGGGGATCGAACCCAGGTCCTTGCGCTTGCAAGACAGGTGCCAGAACCACTGAGCTAAGTCCCCAGCCCTACTCTTCACTAGTTTTAAATTCAATAGTTTAAAAAATATTTTTCCTGTTAAAATATTCATTAACATAATAAAACTCATAAAATTAAAAATTATCAATAGAAATCATATAAATAATAAATATGGGTATTGTTTACCCACAGCAATGGGCCTGTAAATTAAAACTGGTGTTATGCTCTGCTAGAGGTTAGCTGACCTCACTGACTCTGTCTTCAGTGAACAATAACCAAACCTGAATGACCCTACCACTGTCATCTCCACAGTTATTATGTAAAAGCTAACATGCTATTTCTCAAATGGTCCCTTTATCCGTTGATGAGGAGAAAACTAGACAGTCTCAAAAATCCCTTTTACTTTTCAGTACTGTACTATGAGTATTAAAAGATAAATTACTAAAATTCAATATAAGAACATCTTTATACCTCACACCCTTAATACACACATATTCACACACCTTTACTTTTGATAACACTTTGTGAAGGATCCCCAGAAGAGAAAAAATACATACAAACTAGTATTTAGTTGCAGATATCTGAAAGTATCATAAGTAATATGGCAAATCCATTAAAGTGGAATAATAAAACAAATATAACATAAAAATTACGACAAAATTATCTCATTAGAGGCTACTATTCAGGCTGTTCAATATCCTAACAGGTAACTTTTCCTAAAGTTCTAAATACATATTAAATATAACTAGCTAATGAGAACCACAGGAAAAGAATCAATTACTACTCACCAATATGGCTTCTAGTAAGGCAACAGTATCCTGACTTTCAAATTTCTTATTATTAGTAAACCAGTGAATCAGCTGCATGACAAGTGGCTCATAGAGTTGCCTTGTCACCTGAAGAAATAATATCGCTGGAGTTTATTTCCTTCACAGTAAAGTAAATGAACACTGGAAATAAAACACTTAAATGGCACTCACAGTGAGACAAAATGATACAAAATTACCATGCTTCCTATTTTTCTAGTTAAATCCCACGAGGAACCATTTTTCTAACTGCTTTTCCAGTTTCTAAGAGTTCAACAGAAAAAAAATATGCATACTACAATTCACTGTTTCTTTAATTAGGAGAGCAATTAAGGGTGGACATGATTTTTTAAAAATATTCATCTTTTTAAATTTGATCTTGAGTGTGCACATGAGATATCCTAGATGAGAAATACATTATCATGATTCATTTTACAAGGAAATAATGCCCTGTGGTTTATCACCAGGGTAGATACCCTCATGACAAAACAAAAGCCTAATCAATATCCTGCACATACAGACCTAAAAAACCCAGACTTAATCTGTTTTTTTAAAAAATCTTTATTGGTACATTACATATAGGCATCATGATGGCACTCCATAATGGGGATTTGTACCAGTATAAAACACAACTTAATTCTCATTTTTTCCCATAGCCCTACCCACCCTACCGCCCCCCTATATACATAAAATTTGTTTCCTTTCTTTTTTGTTATAATCTTATTATTTTTCCCCCTTCACCCTATTTTACTTTGAGCATTTTCTATTTCACAATATATAACATACAATTCTAGGACTCATTTACATCTTTATTTTCTCATACTAGAGAAAAGATGCGATATGTACCTATCTGTGACCTATTTATTTCACTTAGGAGGATATCTTCAAGGTATGTCCATTTAAGTATAAATGATTCAAACTTATCATTTTTTATGGCAGAGTAGTACTCCATTCTGTAGAAGAACCACAGCTTTTTTATCCAGTCTCCAGTTGATGGACACTTGGATTGTTTCCAAGATGTAGCAATCATAAATTGGGCTGCTATAAACATGGGTGCACATATGTCACTGTAATATGAGTCTTTTAATTCTTTTGTGTATATAGCAGGGCAATGGTCGGGTCAAATGGGACCTCCAATCCTAGCATTTTAAGGAATCTCCAAACTGATCTCCACAGGGATTGCACGAGTCTACAGTCCCACCAACAGTGGAGAAGGGTTCCTTCTTCTCCGCAGCCTCGTCAACCTTTGCTGTTGGCTAAATCTAAAATGGCAGCCATTCTATGTGGAGTGAGATGAAATCTCAGTGTTGTTTTCATCTGCATCTCTCGAATGACTAATGATGTTGAACATTTCTTCATCTGCTTCTTAGCTGCTCTTACTTCTTCCTCTGAAAAATAATCTGTTCATTTCAGATGCCCATTTTTGAATTGGGTCTTTAAATTTAGGTGGGCTGATTTTTTTGAGCTCTTTATATATTCTAGATTGTAGTCCTTTGTCTGAGGAACAGCTGGAAGATTTTTTCCCACATTGTTGGTTGTCTTTTTGCTCTGTTGGTGGTTTCCTTTGCTGTGCAGAAGCTTTTTAAAAGAATGAGGTCCCATTTGTCAATTTCTTCAGCCAATTCCTGTGCTATAGAAGTTTTGTTCATGAAGTCTTTCCCTAAGCCAATGTCTTCAAGAGTTTTACCTAACCTGTTTTGCAACAGGTTTAGAGTGTCTGTTTAATATTTAGGTCTCCTAACCAGATTTAATCTGTTTATAAAAAGGACTGGTAGCTAGCTCTGTAAGCCTATTCCACCTTTTGAGGAACCATTCTTAACAAGCACAGGCTTGTTAAGATCCCCAAACCAGGCTGGGGATTTAGCTCAGGTGCACCACACCTGCCTCACAAGCACAAAGTCCTGAGTTTCATCTCTGGTACTGCAAAAAAACCACACAAACAAAAAACAGTAAGCATACCCCAGGGTTGGGGCCAAAGCACAGGATGCACTAGTGTTCCCTGCAGAGGATGATTTGGCTATGAGACACATGTAGGTGTGTATCATTAAGATAACACTAAAGGTTAGTATGATGGCATGTGCCTCTAATCCTAGTACTCTGGCAGGTTGAGGCAGGAGGATCTCAAGTGCAAGCTTAACATGGGCAATTTAGTAACTTAGTAAGACCCTACGTCTAATTTTAAAAAAAGGCTGACGATGTAGCTCAGTGAGAATGCGCACGGGTTCAGTCCCCAGTGTGGCAAAACAAAACAAAGCAAGGTACTACAAAACCACTCCTACCTACCAACACCAATCAAAAGCCTTTTGGGTATCTATGGAGAGGATCACTACTTTTAAATCTATTCTTTGGTAAATTTTGTTTTTAGTATAAATTCTCCTTAGTCATGGTGCATCTTAACCCACTACTGGATGGTATTCATTCATATATACTACAGAATTTTCCATCCGCATTTATTAAGTAAGTTGTATGTTTCTTTTTTATATACATGCCCTGCTAACAGATTTATGCCTGCTTCATAAGATGGATTGAGATTTCTGTTTTTCTGCTTTAGGGCAGCACTGGCGGATTTGTCCAAGAAGACATCAGGAAATGTTGGCCATTTCCTCCATGCCTCCAGCCAAGGAGAGGTGTTTTCTACTCCCTGAAAGACTGAGTCCATTCCTGATAGGGTGACAGGCAGTCACGTCAGGATGCCTATACTCTTGGTAGCCATAACTAGGAGAGTGGTTCCCAAACTTTAGGCACATTATGTTTCCAAGGAAGCTTTTTAAAAGTTTAGATCCCATGGCCCAGGATTTAGCACAGTGGTTCTGCTGCCTGCCTTGCAAGCGTAAGGCCCCTAGTTTGATCCCCGGTAACCACATACAACAATGTTGGGCATGGTGGCTCATACCCGCCAGCAATCAGAACCACACACCACAGTGCTGGCCAGGGTGGCTCACTCCTGTAATACCAACACTTAAGAGGCAGAGGCGGGAGGACTGCTGCAAATTCAAGGCTCGCCTGGGTTACAACATAGTGAGCTCAGGGCCAGCCTGAACTACAACGCAAGATATTTTATCAAAAAAAAAAAAAGTTTAGGGGCCAGAGATTTGGCTCAGTGGTTCTGGTGCCTGTCTTGCAAGGGCAAGGACTTGGGTTCGATTCCTGGTTAACCACATACAATATTGGATGTAGAGACTCATGCCCAGCAGCAATCAGTATCACATACCACAGTACCGGGCATAGTGGCTCATGCATGTAATCCCAGCACTCGGGAGGCAGAGGCAGGAGGATTGCTGTGATGGGAGTTTGAGGCTCAGCTTATGGCCAGCCTGAACTACACAGCAAGACCCTGTCTCAAAAAACAAAAAAAAAAAGTTTAGATTCCCCAGGTCACACCTGACTTATTAAACCAGAGCATCTGGGGAAGCAGCCAGGCAACAAAACTAGCTTTCTTTAACTTTATTTTTTAGTAGTTTAGCTTTGTCACACATATTGATCACATTTCTCATCTGGTATGGACGCACTTAAGAGATCATACTTTGCAGTGAAATAAATGAGACACATATGTTTAAATATCTCATTATTTGTCTTGTATGAGAAACCAAAAGCACATATTAGAATAATTTAGTTTTTAAAGCTCTCTAGGTGACTCCAATGGGCAGCAAGCTCTGTTGGTCCCTGATGGAGACCACATTCTAGGTGTTGAAATTGCTTCAGATCCAAAATCATGCACTCACCTGATCCACATCACACGCGAGGCGAAGCAGCACGGGAAAAGTATGCTTATAGAGCTGGTACAAGGGTGGCAAACCCTGACTACCTTCAGGTATCTGAGTGGCTTTTCCCAACATAAACATGACCATGCTGTGTAACAGTTCACAAGCTGCCACCTAGAACAGGACAGAAGTTTAACAAAGTTTATGTTTTCATGTTCACAGAAGGATATTTTGAAATGGTATTCAACTTAGGCCTTTAAGAAGAAAAACTCTTTTACAAATGGCCACAGGGTAATCCAAATACAAAACTGACTAGACGAATCACCTCTCATATAAAGTTAAGGCTTCTATTAACTTTCATCTCTATCTAAGAGTTAAGAATTGAAATGTAGAAGCTTTAGACACTGAAACTATTCATAAATATATTTTAGTGCCGGCACATTGCAGGACAGTTTAATCTTGTTTTATTGAGAAACACATTTGCAACTATTACTTTTAATAAATATATTTTTAAAGCACTTTAGATATTTATAAATTAAAATTTGAAATTTTATCTGTTGTATCTACTTTCCCAGTTAAAAAGGATAATAAAACACCAACTATCTTTTCAATAACTTTCAAATGCCCTTTTACTTCATTTTTTACTATGAAAAAATGTTTGATATATTAATGCTTTTTGAGGT